>BQNB010050585.1:7281-39084 GCA_026074375.1 Tanacetum coccineum
AACTTTATAAAATATAATACATCTTTTAATAACAAATATGTACTCGAAGGAATCACTAAAATCGAGATTAAAATGAATAAGTTATTACGATTACGAGTTTACGCTAATTAAAACCCTAAAACGACAAAGGAGCTGTTGTGAACAGTAAAATCACTATTCATCACAGAATATCAAAAACATGAAAATGTAATATTTTGATCACTCGTCTTACTACGAAGACGTGGGCGTAAGAAACGCGAGCAACGGACTTAAAACGACCAAGTTAGGTCATTTTTACAAAAAGTATATTTATAAACGTTTTCACTTTATAAATATTATTTTACTAAAACGATTAGTCGGTGATTATGCTATATAGAATATTATGTGGTTATCAAAGTGCTATAATACTAGGGAGTTTCATAATAAGGCCTCTTCGGATGGCGTATTGACGAGTTGTTGGATTTACGATTTAAAGTATCCTAACTCCTCGTACGTCATGTCATGACCTCTTTAATTATGATAGCCCGAACGATAGTACGATGTAACGACTATAGGATTATATAATGTTATTAATTAAAGTACTCGGTACTTATACGACCTATATTGGATTAGGTTGCATTCGGGAATAATTGTGAAGTATTTTCCCGCAGTTGATATATATTATTGGATCACTCACTCGAGGTGAGTTCATAGCCCCACACTTTTTACAGTTTTACTGATTTACTATTATTTGGGGTGGAAACATGCTTTGTTTTATAAATTGGACGCAAGTGGAAATTTTATATTGATTACATGTTGCCTAAGTAAGCGATAACCCAGTTAAGTCCCATGTCATGAACTGTCAATTGCATAGATGTAGTTGGGAATTACATTATGTGAGCGCGAATGTTATTTAATAGATCTATTCGGGAAACGACCTCCCCGTTCGGGTGACTAGCTATCACCGGGAACGAACGTTATAGCATGTCGAATTTGGGATGTTTAGGGTTAGACATCCGGATGGGCGTAAATTGCAATATATATTTTAATTGCAAGAAAGATCGTCGAGCTTCAGTGTCATGAGCTTAGTGTAAATGTAATCTGGTTTTGTGATTGTTTGCATATGTTGTAACATCACGGGAAAGTCTTGCGGTCCTGCATAATTTAATTACTTAAACCTATGAATTCACCAACATTTTTGTTGACGTTTTAAGCAATGTTTTCAGGAGGTCAATAGGCATGGGATGCCAAAGATGCATTGGGTTATGTTTTGGATTGCACGCTTAAAGATTTAGGTGCATCATATTTGGGGAAATGTATTGTCAACTTTTGTAATATCCGACAATGAACAAGTAAAGCTATATGCTTTTGTATTAAATCTTTCAATTAAATCCAATGTATCGATTTAAACGACTTTTTGTGTCGTTCTTATATATCTTGTGCTGTTGATCTTGAAGTAACACGCCCCGGACCCTTATTCCGCTGCGACCCAATTTGGGGGTGTTACAATAGATGAGCCATCACCGGCAGAGGGTCGGGCGGTATGTATGCGGAGGATGTGCCATCGATAGTCTTACGGGAGGGTAGTCGGCTTCAAACCAGGGAATTGGATCTAATCTAGAGGTGTGGTTGGAGGTTGTCGCGGGTTGACGTAGTTTGGTTTTTTGGCAGACGATGTGATCATACAGTCCAATGGGCCCTTTGGTCTGTTGTTCCTTCCAAGCATCGAGCCTCCCTCTATTGTTTGTCTTGTTGAGTCCATCTATCAGTGCTTGCTGAACTGCCAGTCGCCCGCACTCATGTTACAGTAGTTATTGCGGAGCCCACCTGACTCCCTCTTTTCCACTTCCACCATCGCCTTCCTCATCTTCTCACGCATCTTCCTCTACAACCCCTCTAGTAGCTGGCCAACAACACTCACCCTCGTGGAGCTCCATGATGACTCTCATCTTAACAATGATTTCTTCCTGTAAACATGTGGAGGGGGCTCACGGTTTAACACACTTACTAGTTTATCGGTGAGCAAACCAAAGGACCAGGATATCTTTGTTACAAACATCCTCCCAAAAATCACACTCTTATCCCTTACGCCCTTTAGGTATTGGAGAGACAATAGGTGGTTGCAAACAAACCTCTTAGTTCCCCGAAGATGCAATAAAGATAGAATAAGTCGATCTTGGTGACACGATTGGTGGTTTCCTTCCTACCTGTGATGGTCATCGTGATGCACCGATGAGCAAGCTTGATCGTGGGGCCTATATGATTTTGTCTTTGATGTTCCCCTCATTAACCCGTCGTCACCAATACTAGGCCAAAACAAATGAGTAAAATGAGTATAATTGACCGTTTCTGTACTTCTCACACCACTAAGTGTCGCAACATCTCTGGATTCCCTCTCGCTGTATAAACCAACTCTCCATCCAAACTCAAGAAGGGACATTTCCCTCTCTGCTCCTCCCAACCTAAATGTGACACCCTTGTGTAGTGGTTCATACCTACAAGGAGATTCATCAAACTAAAACGAGGTAAAGAATTCACGAACAAGCTTGCGGAAGATGGGCTCGTTGATTTGGAAAAGGTTAAACCTGTTTGTTCCTAATAGAATAGATCTTGCTAGCTTGTATAAGGCTAAGTTGTATTGATAAATTCAAACAAACTATGATAGATACTTTGGAATTGTAAATATCAAAAAATATGTGGAATCTAGTCAATGATACTAGATGAATTACATTTAAATAGGAATGTATTTAAATAACAAAGAAGTTTACCAAAACTTTCAGGCTCAACATATTACGAACACTCTTAATACTATTTAGGTTACAAAACTGAAAGCTATGAAAATCTCTATCGAACCTTTGATACGATTTGTTACAATGAATCTCTATTGCCCTAGGAACTCTTTTATACACAAGGAGTCCCTATCTGTTACAATATTTTCCTAAGTTATCTTTGTCCTTCTCAACAACTTTACTTATAAGTATCTTTACAAAAAAATATTATATTATCACATAGAGCAATCTTTATCTTTTCTTCTGTCTTTATCCATCCTTTAACAGTAGAAACTCTTTCAACAGTTGTAATCTTCTAGAATCTTTTAGCAGTTGTAACTTTGTACCAGCAGCACTAACTCTTCAACACTAATGGTAGTAACTTTTGTACCAGCAGCACTAACTAAGCACAAGCAGCATTAACTGCTTAGAATATTTTCTTCATTCTTCATTGTAACACCCTCAAATCTGAGCACGCAGCGGAATGTTTGAATATCCGAGGGCGTTACATTTATGGATCAATAGCACAAGATTCTGAGAACGACTACTAAACGTGTCGTTTGAAAAATAAAGATACATTGGTTTAACATAAATGCTTGTGTGTTACATAACACAGGGCTTCAAATTGTTCAACAATTTAAATAAAAGATTCCGGTTTATAACATTTTCCCATAAAAGTAATAGACCTAAATCTTAAGTGTTGACTCTTTCAATTATTGACTTCCATTGTATCAGCGTACTCATGCCTTATTGACTTGTAAAAAAACATACTTTAAACGTCAACATAATGTTGTTGGTGAATTCCTAGGTTTATGTAAATTCAATAGTAGGACCGGCAGATTTCCAGTGTATGATTTAGCAACAATGCAAACATCATAAAAATGATCACGTTTTCCTAAGTCATGTCCATGACGCTCGGAAGGGTATAAAATGCTATATATTGCCAATGAATGCCGTGAATGATGTTCAACCCGAAATATCCTAAATCCGACATGGTATACGTTCGTTCCTAGTGGTAGCTAGTCACCCGAACGGGATTTGTCAATCCCAAATAGATCTATTATAGCATTGCGCTCACAATCCAATAATGGGAAGTTCAGATAAAGGGCTCAGTGGGTTATCGCTACTTTGCAAACACGTTATCATTCGTATATCAAATGTACACTTGCGTACCAATTTGTAAAAACTAAGCATGTTCTCACCCCAAGGTGGTTAATCATTTTAAAATTATTGTAAAAATTGCGAGGGCTCTGAAACTCACCTGAGTTAATAGTCCTTCTGGGGTGGGGAAATTGATAATAGTTATCAAGTATGAAACCCACCGTCAAATACCTAAGTAATTCGGCCAGTTCTTAGTCTACAAGTTTAGGTAAAGACTCAATGTATTAATTTCGCTAGTTTTATATATACTGTTGTACTTGTGTGGTGGTGTACGGTTTAATGTATTTGAAATTGTTTGAAGGCTCTTGGGAATAACGGAAATATTTCTTAATAAATATTTACTTATTTTTAAGTCGTAAATTAAAACCCGTTTAAAGTCCAAATATATTAATATTCAACCGATTTCTTTAAGCGTTTTTATACGTTTCACTTTAGATCATAAATATATACCCTTAAGCTTCTAGATATTACACTTTAGTCCCTAGGTTTTTAAAATATAAACATTTACACTGTAAACCCTTTAGTTTTGTTAATTACATAATTAGTCCTTTAAGTTTACAAAAAAGAAATTTAGGTCTTTATAGTTACTACTGGAAGATATAGTCATTACTACTGGTAGCATATTAGTTACTCCTGGTAGAATAATATTGTCATTAGTACTGGTAGTAATATAATGGTTACTACTGCTAGATATAGTCATTACAACTGGTAGCATATTAGTTACTCCTGGTAGAATAATATTGTCATTAGTATTGGTAATAATATAATGGTTACTACTGGTAGATATAGTCATTACTACTGGTAGCATATTAGTTACTCCTGGTAAAATAATATTGTCATTAGTACTGGTAGTAATATAATGGTTGCTACTGGTAGATATAGTCATTACTACTGGTAGCATATTAGTTACTCCTTGTAGAATAATATTATCATTACTGGTAGTACCATAATGGTTACTACTGGTAATGTTATAGTTAGTCCGGGTAGTACAAATGCATTCATTAAGCTTATTTAAGTTTGCTTAAGCTGTTTGGCTTATTAATAAGCTCGGATGAGCTTACTTTGAGCTTATTGGGCTCGTTGGCCCAACAACCATTTACTGAAAATTAGTACCAAGGTCCATTAAGGTTCGTTCGGTTTTTAAAGGGTATAAGGGCCTATATAAGTTTCAATAAGCTCGTAGGTCACCTTAATAAGCTCGTAGAGCTTATTAATAAGCTAGGGTCTCCACTGTTGGGCCTGTTGGGCCCGAGTGTGGGCTGCGTGGGTTGAACGAACCCATTAGTGGCCCGTTAGGTGTTCTAGTACCTCTTAAGACACCGTTAACGAGCTGGTATACCAAATGTGAGCTTATTTTGCATGCATATGGTCGTGTTCGCTACATGCACACGCTAGATAAGGTTGCCTACACATTCCTTAGTCTTCATGTCGTGTTTACAAGAAAGTTCACGTATAGTTTTCTTACCATTTTGTGTATAATGTATATTGTTTACGTCTAGGTCCAAGTTTTTCATATAAATAGGGCACTTAAGCCCCTAGATTGACATAATCCATCTTTGTACATGCGTTTTAATTAGGTCTTTGCACCACACAAGTATAACATGTACATATATAGGTGCGTGAACCCTATATGGGTCGCGACACAAGTCTAGAAATCAAGCGACAATTAAACTATGAATTGCAAAGTGTCGTGAGGGACTTACAAGGGTCCTATAGCTCTTAGATTGAGAAGTGGACGTGATGTGTGCTAGCCCTTAGCTCGTAGACCCCTTGTGCACTCGTTGTATTATCCCTTAGCTTGTGTCGTGTTCTCAAATGTGACAAATAGGAGTGTATGGTTGCGTTTTGTGATCCGAATGAGAGAAGAAAGTATATAAGAGTTTGGAAATGTGTTAAGTGAGCTAGTGAATATTATTTATAGGATGAGAAGCTAGTTAGCTCTCCTAGTTACACAAACCACCCACACCGAACCAAATTTATGCCTTAGGAGGTGGTTTTTGAGTTTCCTAGTTGCTAACACATGGTTTTACTAAACCACCTTAGTACCATTCTTAATTACTCTCAAGATGTACAAGATTTGGCTTAGCTAGCAAATCTTATGGATTTGTGTGTTGGTTCCTAGTCATCCGCGGCACAAAGGAAATCAAGAGGCACAATGGTTCTTAACCAATGTGTAAATGACTAATAGGAGACCATTAGGACAAGTATTAATGAGTTAGAGGAAGTACTAGTACTTGTAAGGATCATTAGAAAGATTTCCTACTTGTTGTGGACCCCTAACCGGCCCCTAGTGGGTTATATGCACAAAATTGATTAAATTTTTGTGTTAAGGTTTTTTTTAAAAGCGGGTATTGGTTTGAGTCTAGATAAGTTTAGGTATTTCTGGGGTGTGTTCAAACGTATTTTATTGCGATACGTAACCCTTTTGCATGACCAATAAAAATAAAATACGCAAAGTACATAATCATCCTCTTGATAATTATTTCTTACTTGGTGGATGTAAACCTTAATTTATTTGATGACCGTTTACATTAAAAGATTATTTCTAGTCTACGCGATTTAGCTCAAAAGCAAAATTAAAAGTAAACGTGTATCAGACTAAAATGAACAGTGACTAATAATAGGAGTCGTAAAATGACCTGAAATTGAGAAATGTTACATTTTTCTTCAAATCACAAGAGATAACAATAAATAATGAGATTTCGTATAAGATAAAGTCATGACACACATAGATATAATATTAAAAACCATGGCAAACATCAATTAACATCACAAGATAGCACAATCATAACTAAACATAATAGAATTAATACTTGTTACATTGTTCACAAAAGAAAATAGTACAAACATCTCATATATGCTACTAGTTGAGTACTACTCGGCTTAGTAGGTTATAACAATAAAAGATAAGCTCAAGTGGAAATGATCTACTGTCTGAGATTGGCCTTCCGGACCTCACTCTGATCCAAACAAAACTGCATGTCTGTAATCTCCTCACGTGCCGCTTGTAGAGTGGTATGCAGAGTCCCATATGCTTCTGTGTAGCCTTAGAACCATTATATAGCCTATCAACCTCCTGATGTATGGTCTTTACATTGTCAAGTGGAAGGTCGTTAAGATGATCTTGGAGGGAGTGGATCCCTCTCTCATGGCGCGACGTACGTGCCACAAGTAGTGGAACAGATTACTGGATCGGCTCTCTAGTGAGTGATGGTGTATGAACCGCTGAAGAAGACTCTCCAACGTCAATAACATGGGGTAATCCCTCCTTAGTACCCCAAGTACGGTGCATGCCGGGTATCCAATCTAACCGACGAATAACAGCCCTATTACGAGGTGTAGTAGTGGCTTGGCCGTAGCCTCAGTGGTAGTGTCTTGGAGTGATGGTGATGTAAATCGGGCCTTCTTTTGAGGTGGTAAAGCAATGGACTCGACGATAGCCGCCTCAATGGAGGGAGTAAGTGGCTGTGGTGCACAAACCGTCTTCCTCAGTGTGAAGAGCATGAGTGGCCCGTTAGGGTTAAGTATGTACGGGCGAAACAATAGGGTCCGTATGAGCTGAGTAGGTGGAGTGGGTGTAGGTTGAGCCAGTAACGGCTCCTCTTCCTCATCCTCTGATGAGTCCTTGGGGTCGTACTCGAATGGCCCTTTCTTACTATCAAACATCGGGGTATAGTCAGGCGAGGGAGGTAAAGGTACAGTGGTAAACAAGTTTTCAAACTCATCATCTGAATCATAGATGATGATTTAAGGGGTCAACATTTGCTGTGACAAGTTCAGTATTTATATAAAAAAACATTATATAAAGTAAATGTTTAGTGATTATGTGCGTAGAATGTTTATAATGCAATGGTTATAGTCTAGTCCTACTAATGAAACCTAGTTCTTTATAATATTGGCTCTAATACCAAAGATGTCACGCCCCCAAAATTTCTCAGCAGAAGGTAACCGGGTGATAGTACCAAAATTATACATATTTCTGTGGCGTTATTTATGTATATTTGATCATTTCTCATGAAATTTTGATACTTAATTAGCTTGAATTGCTTATAGGTTCACTTGAAGACACTACAGACCCAAACTCAAGAATCTATACACTTTAGGAGGCGAATACAAGAAATGAAAAGATTTCTAGCTAAAGTTCAAGATGTGCGCCGCACTTATAATATTATGTGCCGCACTTTCTCCTAAAGTCTGAAGAATTAAAGTCTAATAAATGCACTTGCATTAACTCCTCAAAACTGCCGCACTTATTTGTAAGTGCGCCTCACTTCCAGTAAAACCATTAAATGCTATCGCATTAACACCCAAAGTCCGCCGCACTTTTTCCTAAGTGCGCTGCACTTTTCACCCAAACTTACCTATAAATTAAGGACAAATTTTCATCCTAAAGGCATCACATCTCTTACATACACAACCCCAAAGTTCATTTAGAACACATAGAATAAGTGTTTTTGGTGATAAAGGCCTCAAAAACCTTTGATCCAAACCACCCTTCAAACCACCATCACCACCATCGACTACTACCACTATCCACCATCAATTTCCAGATTATAATCCATCCATGGAAGTAGCATTGAAGTGTAATTCGAATCTATAAGTGATTGTGACAGGATTGTTCACAGTTTTTAGATTTTGCTTTGAATATAATAAAGTGTTCTTGGGAAATTCATGTGAAATCACCATATTTTGCTCTTGGAATTTGGTATAATCTTGTTTATTCTTTGAATATGATCTTTATTGAATTCATGATGAATGTTATGTGTTTTGTTACTTGTTTGATTATGGAGTAGTGTTCTTGTGTTTGTTTGGGCATAATGTGATCTTGGATATGGAGTGTTTGGATATGGGTTTATTGAATTGGTAAAACATATTTTATACAAGAATATAGGCCGAAAGGGTTCCTTTATATTTCTTTTTAATCACTCCACTTAATATATTGGTTATAATAATTTATAAAGGCCGAAATGATTTGTTGTTATTAATCGATATAATCACTAGTTATATTTAAAGGCCAAAAGGATTTATAACTTGTGATAACTCTATTTTCTAATTTATAAACACTATTCCAAACAAATCATTATTGTAACACCCCCACCCCCAAAATTGGGTCGCAGCAGAATATATTTCCGAGAGCGTTACTTCATGATCTCGTTGCACAAGTCAGGAGAGAACGACCTCTAACTGAGTCGTTTGAAAAGAAATCTTGTAAATTTGGACTCCAATGCACATCAAGTATGTCATACATCTATTTCACCTGAGAAAATATGCTTAAAAGTGTCAACATTAAAGTTGGTGAGTTCATAGGTTTTTGTAACTATGAATGTCAATCCCAAAATCTATATATATAGGTTTACTGTGTTACAAGTTTCGCCTATACAAGACTTGCAACGCATAAACCTACATATATAGGTTTACTTATATAAAATCCCAAAATGTTTCAAGTATATATATTGTAATGAACATGATATCCCAAAATGTTTCAAGTAGATATTATAATGAACACAATATCCAAAAATGTTTCAAGTAGATATTATAATGAGCACAATATCCCAATTAGTTTCAAGTATGTAAGAGAAATGATTACGATTACTCTAAGTTCATGGAACTGCGACGTAGACTTATAAGTATGCCACTTTATTCAAGGCACGGTAAAAATTCATTAGTATTCAGTGTTGGCCCTGTAGACACCAATCCAGTCGTAATCCGACATGATATAACGTTCGTTAGTTCGATCTCGAACTAGTGAGAGCTAATCACCCGAACGGGGGTTGTCAATCCCCAATAGATCTATTTTATAACATTCGCGCTCACCCTCCAAGTGATTTACAGTTCATGAAACCTAAGCTAATCCGTAATTATTCGAGTAAAAGTCAAGTATGTGTTTACGTCCAAAAAGTAAACCAAGTATTGTATCTCATCGCATGACAAGTAAAGAAGTGCATAAATCAATTTGTAATCAACCAAGTAAATGTATTTATAAACAAGCATGTTCTCACCCCAAAACTTATAAAACAAATCATGTAAAACGTGGGGCTATGAACTCACCTTGAGTTCTGATAATCCAAATATCGCAGATAAAGCGTCACGTAAAAGATCGAATGCAACCTAAATTATCATAGGTCGTATAAGTACCGAGTACTTTAATTGATAACATTGAATGTAATCCTATAGATTATATCGTACTATCGTTCGGGCTATCATAATTAAAGAGGTCATGACATGACGTACGAGGAGTTAGGACACTTTAAATCGTAAATCCAACAACTCGTCGATACGCCATCCGAAGAGGCCTCATTATGAAATTCCCTAGTAATATAGCACTTTGATAACTAATAACACATATATCTCTATATAGCTACATCACCATCTAGTTGCGTTTGTGAAATTATGTTCAAATTGTATTTGATAATTAAATACCATGTATTTATCTCCGTATAATCGTTAAATGGTTTAATCGCCTTTGTAAAATAATATTTATAAAGTCTAAACTAATTATAAATATTATTTAAATGATTCCATAAAGTTTCGCAAAAAGTTTTATTAAAAACGAACCAACACTATTCACCTCAGGAAATAGTGCACAAGTTAGAAAATAGTGTGTAACTTTCTCGTTTTAAACCCGTTGTGTACGTTTCCTTCGTTCACGCTTTCGTATTTGAAAGATGTATCAAATAATCGTATTTTTAAAAAGTTAAAATCTGCTGATGAATAGTACTTTTACTATTCATGAATAGTAATAATTTATATAAATTTAATTAGCTTAATCGTATAATCGTCATAACTTATTCGTTTTAACTCCGATTTTAGTGATTCTTTCGAGCACGTTCTTGTAATTGAAAGTTTTATCATATTATTGATGTTTATAAAGTATAAGTTTCTGTGATGAATAGTACTTTTTATAAAAATTGTTTTATAAAAGTATTAACTATCGTAAACTTGTAAATAGCGTATCTTCTTCGTTATTAATCGGTTTTTCGAGTTCTTTATGACCCCTCGATCCTTGTGACATGTAGTATTTTATAAAATCATAAAACATATATGTAAATTTTGAATTACAAACAGCCCCTTAAGATATTTTTCTCAGAATGTGTTTAAAACTTGTTTTTAGGACTTTTTAGCTTTACCACTTTGTTACAAACCCATTAGAACCCTTAATATCTTATGTCTTACATATATTAGCTCCATTAGGTCATATTTTGTTCAAGATTTCGAGATAACAAGTGTTCTAATCTCACTTTTAATCAAAACCCATTAAAGAAACCCTAAATGGTGATTTAGCTAAATAAAACATATGAACACATAAAATCATAAGTATGAATACATAAAGAGTCTTAGATAACCTTAATGATATGTAGTATGATGACCAACGTTTGGATCACAAATCCAAGCTTGCAAGTATGAAAACCCTAGATTAGGTTTGAAACCCTAATCTTCCATTCTTTGCTTCAACACTTGTAAATGGTTAACCAATGCTTGAAAACACCTTAGAAGGTCTTATGAATGACGTGTGTATGTTTGTATAATTGGTAGAAAAATTTGTATGGATTGTGTAAAGGGGTGTTTTTGAGTCGTGGCCTATAAAGAGTAAAATGGGAGAGATTGTTTTGATTTACACCTTAGGAATGTGTTATGTGTGTTTATCTTGCTAGTTAAGTCCTTATATAGGAGCTAACCATGGTTAAGGATCCCTAGTTAAGTCTAACTAGGATGCATGGTTAAGGAAGGCAAGTGCATGAAATATCTTGATTTTTCTTGATATTTAGGGCAATTGACAAGAACCTAGATATTTGTTTTGTTCTATCTCATAAAATCTGGCCCTAATGACTCATATGTGATGATATTTGATAAAATTTGGGTATTGGGTATAATCGTGGGTATTTGTTTAAGCGTAGATAAGTTTCGGTGCTTCCGGGAATGCCTAAACGCATATTATCGTAAAACGTAAGCACTTTACGTAACTGATAAAAATAAAATGAAAAAAAAGTTAATAATTATCCTCTAGATAATCACTTAACACTTACTTGATGTAAACATTTAATCGTTTGATGCCCGTTTGCATTGAATGATCATTTTTAGTTTACGCGATTTAGCTTAACGATTACGATTTAAAAGCAAACGCGTAAAACCCTAAACATAACTTGTGAATTTATTAACGTCGTCAATGACCCTAAAACATGGGGTATTATAGTCTTCCCCCATTAAATGAGCCTTGTCCTCAAGGCTTATGAAACGACATTTAACGACGGTTTAGCTTATTGGAAAAGGTGTGAATGTTTCTTCCCTAATTGGTCTTTACGTTCACATGTAACTCAGGACCTTGCCTAGAGTTCCATCGAACCTTGACAATTGGGTTATGGCTTTGCCTCAACCGTTTGACTTCTTGATTCATGACCTCCACCGGTTTCTCGACAAACTAAAGCTCATTATCAAGGTGAAGTCCATCTAACGGAACAACTAAGGGTTCGTCGGCATAGCACTTTCTCAAGTTGGATACGTGAAACGTATTGTGAACCCTGCTCAGCTCTTGCGGAAGCTTAAGCTTGTAAGCAACGGATTTAACTTGTTCCAACACCATGAAAGGTCCAACCTATCTAGGGTTTAACTTCCCCCGTTTGCCACAACGTACCTCTCCTTTCTAAGGCTATACCTTAAGTATAACCAGGTTGTCAACTTAAAATTCTATTGGCTTCTGTCTTACGTCGGCGTAACTCTTCTAGTGAGCAAGATTGATAGCGGATTGTCCTAGGGCGACTAGTGATGTATCTCAGCTTCTTGGCTTAGGATTTGGTATAAGATGACATCAACCTTAAGGTAAGATAGTGTAATGGTTTACTTAGTTATGGTTACTAATTCGATTTACCGAAGTAATCGCGCTTCATGAATACGTACACAAAACTTGATATAATTAGAAAATTTGTTTTCTTGACAAGAAGTTTTAAGGTGACTACTCTCAGCACGGCATGGTCCTTCCTGAATTATACATAGGTGATCAAATTATGTATAATTGAGGACTAACGATGCATTGCTCATTTTTTGTCAAAATAGCGTTATGACTTTTAGAATGACTTACATGAATAATTTAGAGAATTGGAGTAGATTGGCTGAAATTTCACGATACATAGATTCGATAGATAATTTGAAATCGTTCGTACAACGGATGTTTAAGAGAAATACAATAAGAACTCCTAGGGAAATAAAGTCTAAGATAGTTCCAACTTAGGATTTATTAGGCAAAGCGAGATAACTTTTTCTTTTAAGCTTCAATCTCATCTTTAATGTTGTTAAGGACTTGATTGGTTTCTCCTCCTGCTAAGGTAAGCACCCTTCCACGTGTTTCAGTACCTCTAGCTTGGTTTCCATTCTTTAACTTTGGGCAATCACTCCTATAGTGCCCTTGATTCCCACATTCATAGCAAGTGAGGGTTCTATGATTGTTAGTAGCAGCGTAACTCCAACAGTCTCTGGTCAGATGACCGACCCTCTTGTAGTTTGCACATTTTACAGTGCATGGGCCATTGTGATGAAACTTGCACTTGTTGCATAGTGGTAGAGTCCCAGCATACTCTTTCCTTTCACCAGCCACAACGGCGTAAGCTTGAACCACATTCTGCCACTTGGGAAGTTATTGTTGAGCTTTGTTATTGTTATCAAGTTTCCTCTTGTTCTCAGCTTGTCTTTCAGCAAATGTGCTGATTTTCTTATCCATTAGTTCGGTGGCGAACTCAATGGCATCTTGCATAGTCTTCGGCTTAGTTGCCATCACACTGCCATGGATCATGTCGGGCAAGCCACCGACATATTTCTCAACCTTGTCCGACTCTTCCGAAAACATCCGATCGCACATTAGTGCCAGTTCTTGGAAACGTTGGTTATAGGTTACCACATCAGTACCCTTCACCTTCAGATTCCACATTTCAAACTCAATCTTCTTAATTTCACCCCTCGGGCAGTACTTGTCTGTCATCATCTTCTTCAACGTTTTCCATGGCATTGCATGGGCAACTTCTGGAGTAGTAGTCTTAACGTGAGAGTTCCACCACGTCAAGGCATTTTCTTGCAGAGTACAAGTCGCAAATTTGACTTGGCATGCTGTGTAGTTGCTTATACTAAAGATAGACTCCATCTTTTCGAACAACTGAGTGAGTCCAACAACTCCCTCAGTTCCCTTAAAATTTAAGGGTTTGCACTTCAGGAAATCCGGGTAGGTGCATTCACGAGCAGCGTGTTCATTCCTTCTGACACCCGTTCCTGAAGTATGGCTGTCGTCGCCATTTCTGTTTGCATCTCGTGCTACCAGTGCAGCAGTAACACCTTGGTCAATCATTGCCTGAAGTTGGGCATTGGTGACAGTTGTGGTGGTAAGATTTTCTGTACCTGATGTTGACCTTGTGGCTCTCTTTGGTGCCATTTCCTTCAAAATCCCAAAAATGTAAAATTTGTTTATTTTCCAAAAGTCATGCTCCAAAATAGAGTGTTGTAAAGTGATGTATGGTCAATATGAATGTGCGCTCATGGCGTAAATGGGTGATGGTAAGATATCATATTCGATAGCTTAATGTTTAGGGCCTACGAGCTTATAATACCACCTTGCCTAAAGAAATGTTCTAGTATTTATATAAATAATCCTTATATAAATAATTGTAGAGTATGCACAAGATAGGGTAAGTATATATATATATATATATATATATATATATATATATATATACCTAAGTCACGTCCGCAAGTAAGCAAGTAGTGTGTCTGCACATAACAGACAAATATTCATATAGTGGTCTTACCACTATAATTACACATAATTATTTCACATAAAGCCTCACGAGTCCTAACCATCCTCGAGGGAATTTATCAAGTACCTCGAGTTGTGTAACAATCTTGTCATGGCTCCATCTCGCAACTCATCAAACAAGAACTGTCTTGAGATGCAGTCATGAATTGGTACACATCTCGACCTAATTAATAAATTTACTCGACGTTGGATAATACTCGAATTTTTATGTTCATCTAACTTCACATAGTTATCATATTGCATGCACATTATGCATGGTCTTGAGGCTATGGTGCAACCCACCATACCTCAACAGGGTTCTAGTGTTTGTCTATCCTACGAACATGTATATAAATCATGTAAGCATCTAGTATGACCAACTATTGCAACAAATAGTGTATGTATGTCTCGTAAAAATCTTTTGAAAATGTGATCGTTGAAAGTGGTTATAGTTTAGGTAAAATTCAACCTAGTTCTCTATAACCTTGGCTCTGATTACCAATCTGTAACACCCCCAAAATTGGGTCGCAGCGGAATGTATTTCCGGGAGCGTTACTTCATGATCCCATTGCACAAGTCAGGAGAGAACGACCTCTAACTGAGTCGTTTGAAAAGAAATCTTGTAAATTTGGACTCCAATGCACATCAAGTATGTCATTCATCTATTTCACCTGAGAAAATATGCTTAAAAGTATCAACATTAAAGTGGTGAGTTCATAGGTTTTTGTAAGTATGAATGTAAATCCCAAAATCTATATATATAGGTTTATTGTGTTACAAGTTTCGCCCATACAAGACTTGCAACGCATAAACCTACATATATAGGTTTACTTATATAAAATCCTAAAATGTTTCAAGTATATATATTGTAATGAACACGATATCCCAAAATGTTTCAAGTAGATATTATAATGAACACAATATTTAAAAATGTTTCAAGTAGATATTATAATGAGCACAATATCCTAATTAGTTTCAAGTATGTAAGAGAAATGATTACGATTACTTTAAGTTAATGGAAACTGCGACGTAGACTTGTAAGTATGCCACTTTATTCAAGGCACGGTAAATGTTCATTAGTATCTAGTTGTTGGTCATGTAGACACCAATCCTGTAAGAACCCGAATTTAAGGTCATTATTTATTGTGACTTATATATTTATTTTCTAAATTATAGGAAATTTTCCATTTTATTATTTTGTCGATTTTGGAGAAAATCATCGGAATTGAAGAAAAAGTGCTATGCGTTAAAATTTAACCGTTTTTGAGCAACGAGAAATCAACGACTTCGTATTTTGGCCTCAAACGCCAATTATATTTTAATTTATATAAAAATTTTATTTTAAAAGTTACATGTGCAACCGAGTTAGATTTTGAGTTTAGGGAAAAAGTGTCGGACTAGAAAAGGTTTTAGGGCCCGAGACTTATAGGTATTATTAGTTAGGAAGAAGTGGGCCGAAACCCACTCCTCCCTTTTTGCTTTAAACCGGCCATAGGCCCCAAACCATAAACCCTTATGTTTTAAACCACTTAACTTAACCCACTAGCTAAATTAGGCCCAAGACCCAAACCCAATATTCTTTTTATATAAGGCTCGACACACACACTCTGTAAAATCAAAACACAGACAAAAAAAAAAAATCAAAGCTTGGTATACCCGACCCTTAGCTCGCGCACTCTCCTTAACAACCTTGTACGTGACTTTAGAGGTTTTCCCTAAGTCCTTAGTGATCGAAGTGGGTCGCGTATGGTTCGTTTACTTGTAACCCGAAAATGTGGAGAGGAAAGAAAGGTTCTTAGCTTTGAGAGAGTGTTAAGAGTTTGGAAAATGTATTAAGTGAGTTGTGAATGTGTATTTATAGGCAATAAGCCTTGTTAACTTTCCTAGTCCCATAATCAAAACCAAACCGAGCTAGGGGGCGGTTTTAGGGGCTTCTAGTTAGTCACTCATGGTTTGGGGCTAAACCACTTAAGTACAAGTATTAATGAGCTAAAGATGTACAAGATTTGCTTAGCTTAGCAAATCTCTTGGGTTTGTGTTCTTTCTTGTTGGTTCGCGGCACAAAGAGAAAGAAAAGAAGCCATAGGTTAATATCCATTGTGTCATAGTTCATTAGGGAACCATTAGGACAAGATTTAATTACCTAGCCTAAGTACATGTACCTTTTAAGGATCATTAGTAAGATTTGTGCTAGCTAATGTCCACATGGGACGATTTGTTGTGGTTTCACTTGTCCTTATTCGACTTTAGAGTGATATAAACACAAGACTTGATTAATTTTTGTGTTTAGGCTTTTAAAGTGGGTATTGGTTTGAGTCTAGGTATGTCTAGGTATTTCCGGGGTGCGTCTAAATGTATTTTATCGCGAAACGTAACCCTTTTACGTGACCAATAAAAATAAAATACGCGATGGTTCATAAATTATCCTTCGAAATATTATTTCTTTACTTTGTTGATTAAACCCTTAATTTATTTGGTGACGTATCTTCATTGACTTATTTCTAGTCATACGCGGGTTTAAATCAAAATAAATATTAAAAGTAAACGCGTATCGGACTAAAATAAATAGTGGTCATTAATATAGTCGTACAATGACACGAAAATGAGAATGTTACTAGTCTCCACCCGTTAAAAAGACTTTGTCTCAAAAGCTTAAACCTTGTTGTAGATTTTTTTTTTTAACGAAGGCCCGGTTTGTGAAGAGTTGTGGGTATTTTTTGTTTGACGAATCTTTACGTTCCCAGGTGAACTCTGGGCCCCGCCTAGAGTTCCAGCGAAAACCTTAACCAGTGGTATCCGCTCCGCTTCAATGATTTGATCTCACGTTCATGCTTTCAACGGGCTCTTCCACAAACTGGAAGCTTATCGTCAACATGAATTCCTTTAACGGCATGTACTAATGGTTCATCGGCTTAACATTTCTTTAGGTTTGATTACATGGAAAGTGTGGTGAAACTCTGCTCATACTCTTGAGGAAGTTCCAGCCAGCTAGGGCAACCTTTCCGTTCCTAACTTTTGCTAACACCTTGAAAGGTCCGACATATCTCGGGTTCAGCTTGCCCCGCTTACCGAACCGTACGACTCCTTTCCAAGGTGAGACCTTGAGCATAACTCTGTCCCCAATCTCGAACTCCATCGACTTTTGTTTCCGATCAGCGTAGCTCTTTTGTCGATCTTGTGCAACTTGCATCCTTTGCTTGATCAGGACAATCTTTTCCGTTGTTTCTTGGATTAATTCTGGGCCTGTCAGTTGGGCTTCCTCAACCTCGGCCCAGCACACTGGTGATCGACATTTTCGACCATACAGTACCTCATAAGGGGCGGCCTTTATGCTAGCGTGATAACTGTTGTTATATGAAAACTCAGCCAACGGCAAATGCTTAACCCAACCTTTGCCAAAATCGATCACGCAAGCACGTAGCATGTCCTCGAGAGTTTGAATGGTTCTCTCGCTCTGGCCGTCAGTTTTTGGATGATACGCAGTGCTCATGCTAATATCTGTACCCAAAGCTTTCTGAAATGATCTCCAAAAATTTGAAGTGAATCTTCCGTCACGATCACAGATAATTGAGGCAGGTATCCCGTGTCTTGCCACTATCCTGTTCAGGTACAACCTTGCCAACTTGTCCAATGGATCATTCTCCCTTATTGGCAAGAAGTGAGCAGATTTTGTAAGTCGATCCACAATCACCCAGATGGTGTCGAAACCTTGTGACGACCTAGGAAGTTTGGTGATAAAATCCATCGTGATATTATCCCACTTCCACTCGGGTATTTCTGGTTGTACTAGCAATCCCGATGGCCTTTGATGTTCGGCCTTGACCCTTGCACATGTCAGGCATTTGCTAACATACGTGGCGATGTCAGCCTTCATGTTTGGCCACCAATATAATTTCTTCACATCTTGGTACATCTTTTCGGAACCGGGATGGATAGAATATTTCGACTTGTGGGATTCGTGCATAATCACGGATCTTAAGTCTCCATAGCAAGGTATCCAACTCCTGCTGTGTAAACATAGTGTTCCATCGGCACGCGGTTCCAATCTTTCCTTGGGTATATCCCTTCGGATTATACCGCCTACATCTTCATTCACGAGATTCTCTGGTTTCTGGGCTTCGATCTGAGCTTCTAATATTCGTTTGGGGAGATCCAAACCAATTGTCATAACTAAGGCTCGAACCCGCAAGTGGCTCAATCCGTTCCTTGCGGCTCAGCGCATCAGGCCACTACGTTTGCTTTACCCTAGATGAGTAATGAATATCTATATCGTAGTCCCCAGTAGTTTCCAGCCAACGCGTTTCTCATGTAAGCTCCTTCTTGATCGAGGACGTGTTGTAGGCTCTTTCGAGGTCGGTGAACACGGTGCATCTGGTTCCGTATAGATAGTGTCTCCATATCTTTAAGGCAAACACCACCGACCCAAGTTCTAAGTCATAAGTGGTGTAGTTCTTTTCGTAAACTTTTAACGGTCGAGAAGCATAGGCAATCACTTTCTCTCTCTGCATTAACACAGCACCTACACCCTTGTGTGACGCATCACAGTAGACCACAAAGTCTAATGCTTCCCCTCATAAAGCCCAGAAATAGTGCACATGCACAAGATCTGCATTATTAACTGAAAACGTTCCTACCTTTTCCTCCCCATTCGAACTTCAATTCCTTTCTGAGTATGTTTCATCATGATTAGCCATCTTTGAAAATCCTTCGATAAATCTTCGATAGTAACCAGCAAGACCTAAAAATTGGCGAATCTCCGTTGGTGTCTTGGGAGACGCCCAATCTTTTATAGATTCTATCTTGGCTGGATCCACATGTATGCCTCTACTATCAATGACATGTCCGAGAAATTGTACCTTCGGAATCCAAAATTCACATTTTGAAAACTTTGCATACAACTTCTCTTTCTTAAGCAATTCCAAAATTGCCTTAAGATGTTTTTCGTGCTCTTTCTCATCCTTTGAATAAATAAGTATGTCATCGATGAAGACAATTACGAATTTATCTAAGTAAGGCATGCACACTCGGTTCATGAGGTCCATGAATACCGCAGGTGCGTTTGTCAGTCCGAATGGCATCACTTAGAACTCGTAATGACCATACCGAGTTTGGAATGCCGTCTTTGAAATGTCCTGTTCTCGTACTCTAAGCTGGTGATATCCTGATCTCATATTTATCTTCGAATAAATACTAGATCCTTGAAGTTGATCAAATAAATCGTCGATCCTCGGGAGTGGATAACGATTCTTTACTGTCAGTTTATTTAACTCACGGTAGTCGATGCACATCCTGAACGACCCATCCTTCTTTTTGACAAATAAGACCGGGGCTCCCCAAGGTGAGGAACTAGGCCTTATGAATCCCTTGTCAGAAAGTTCTTGTAATTGTTCTGATAATTCCTTCATTTCGGATGGAGCCAATCGATACGGTGCTCGAGCTACGGGTGCGGCTCCTGGAATTAAGTCGATTTGGAATTCCACTGGTCGAGCTGGAGGAAGACCTGGCAAGTCCTCGGGAAATACTTCAGGAAAATCTCGGACGATTGGTACGTCCTTTATCTGTTTTCTTTCCGACTTGTCCTCCTCTTTCTTGGCGGATATCTGTGCTAAAAAGACCTGGCATCCTTTGGCCATGTACTCTTGAGCTTTTGAACATGAGATAACTGTCAACCGGGATTCTCTCCCGTTGCTACTTTCGTTGCCACAAAAAGTCAAAGTTTCATTCCCGTAGGGAATTTGAACAAGTTTCTCATCGCACACGATCACGGCGTGACATCTTCTTAACCAGTCCATACCGATAATGACATCGAAACTACCCAGTTCTACGGGCATTAGATCTATGTTGAACGGATGGCCTAAGAAATTTAAGGTGCAACCTCGTATAATTGTGTCTATCTCGACTAATTTCCCATCAGCTAATTCGACATCATAACAATTTTCTAATGAAGTTGGGGCGATGTTTATCAAGGAACTAAATGCAGTGGATATAAAACTTCTATCGGCACCAGTGTCGAATAAGATAGATGCATAGTGGTTATTTAAGAGGAACGTACCCGTGACGACATTGGCATCAGGGTTTCCCGGTGCATTTCCCCTCTTTTCTGCATTCCCAACTGCATAAACCCAGCCTTGTGCATTCCCATTTCCTCCATCTTTATTCTTCAGCTTAGGACAATCTCTCTTGAAATGTCCTGGTGCTCCACACTCAAAACAACCATTTCCTTTGGGAGCTGCCCCATTGCCCTTCTGAGTGTTAGCAACATTTGTGTTACCAGTATTCCTGCAATCGCGAGCAAAGTGCCCTATTTTGTTGCACTTGTGGCACCTCTGGGTGCACGGGCCATTATGGTGAAAATGGCACTTGGTGCACTTAGGCAAAGATCCCTTATACGGCTTCTTTTCGCCTGTCCCCATAGTGTAGACCTTGGCGACATTCTGCCTCTTGAAGGGTTGTTGTTGGTGACCATGGTTGATCTGGATGAATCATCAGCCTTCCTTTTGTTGTCATACTGCTTTTCTGCGTAGGTGCGGAGTTTCTGATCCATCAAGTCATTGGCCAACTCAATAGTCTCATCTAACGTCTTGGGTCTGGCAGATTTGACGTTCCCATAAATGTTGTCAGGAAGTCCACTGATGTACTTGTCAACCTTCTCGGTTTCGTTGGCAACAAACTTGGTACATATCAGGGTTAGCTCTTGGAAACGTTCAGTGTATGCTGGAACATCGTTTCCCTTGACCTTTAGGTTCCACAGCTCAATTTCTAATTTCTTGATTTCACCCATACCTTGTCACGTAATATTTTCTTAAGTACTTCCCAAGTCATTGCATATGCCTCTGGACCTAAGGTTCTTATCTGACCATTCCACCAAGTCAAAGCAGCACCTAACAGAGTGCAGGTAGCAAACTTTACTTGATTCTCAATAGCACAACCACTGATATTGAAAACTGACTCCATCTTTTCAATCCACCGAGTTAAACCGACCACGCCTTCAGTCCCCTTGAAGTTCAAAGGTTGACACTTCATGAAGTCAGCGTAAAAACAAGGGCGCGCAGTTTGCACGTTCCTTCGGTTATCCCCGTGCGAACTGTGGCTTCCATCTCCATTGGTGGAGTTTCGCAAAAGAGCTTGGTCGATCATTGCTTGGATGGATTCTGGAGTCATGTTGTTTGGGTTGGTGTCGTTAACCGGGGTATTTGGTCCTCTTCTGGTTGTAGGTGCCATGATTTGTCTAGATCACAAAAGACAAAACATGAGGTTATATGACAGAATATATTAATATATAGGTGAGATAATCAACACAAGAGAGGTATATAGTACAAAGTAACACATCCATTTCATTCATAACTTTGAAAATTTTACATGAAATAGTTGTCGGAGTACACATAATACAATACAAAATATCTAAGGCTATGCTAGCGGGGAAAACCCCTAATACTTAACATGCCTGTACAATGACCTAGCAAGACGCAATAACATAAGTCACTAGATGTGACTGTCAGCGTCCCCAGAAGCATCCTGGTGATCTGGAATCCTAGCCTCTGATCCTGGCTGCCTAGCTCTCCTCTGCTGCTCTCGCAGTGCTAACAACTCAGCCTGCATGTCGCTTATCTCTCGCCTCATATCTCTGATGATTCGGAAAGTCTCTACCATCTGGTCCTGACGCCTATGATCAGTCTCTCGAAGCGCTGCTAACTCAGCCTACTGCATCTAAAAGCGAGTCTCGTGTACCTGATGATGTGTCTGAATGAGAGTACTCTGCAGCTGTAGCTGTGTCTGGTGTGCCTGGAGATAGGTCTCATGTGCATACACATGATCACGATGGGTCTGAAGCTCCTGATGAGTCGCCTGACTCAATCCTATCGAGTGGGCCCAAGCCTCTCGGGAAGCATAGGCCTCCTCCTCCACCATCCATACTGTCTCCTGGAGAGTCATCCTATCCCCCATAAGTAAATCGACCCGCTGCCAGTCTTTGTCGACTCGGTGTGATATACGAGACCTACTATCCTGGGCATCCTCTATTAAAGCTTACAAGTCCTGTGTATCACGCTCATGGAGCTCAGCAAGCTCTATGACCCTAGTGTCGACCTCTCCCACGGTTATAGGTGTTATCTCTGTAAATGCCTCTGCCGGATCTACCCAAGTATCCCTAATCCCGTACCCAACATCTCTAATCCCCTGTCGCCTCTCTTCAGCATCTACCGTGCTAACAAACCCATAATCTATCCCTCGACCTCTGGTAGGTCTAGCAGTAGATGGTGGTAGTAGTGGTAGTGGAGGTGGTGGTAATGCGGCAGTAACTGCATCAATGAGAGCCTGGGTGGATGCTATCCTGAGTGTCTGGATTTGGGTTAGACACCCAGATGATGGTGGTAAAGGTGGTGAATGTGCAGGTGGGGCCGTGCACCTAGCAAGGCGCTCCCCTGCAGAGGGTGGTGATAGTGAGATAGGTGGTGATGGTGATGGAGTAGTTATGGTCAGAAGTCTCTCGACCTCTGCCTCTGGTGGAAGGGGTATGGAAGTCTAAGGTCGGACGGTAATCCTAGCCCCAATAGTAATGTCAGTGGAGGGTGGAGGTATAACAGGCTCTATTCCCTCAGGTGGGAAAATAGGCTCCTCAACAGGTATAACGGTAGTAGAGTCAGTCGGAGCTAAGTGCTCCTCCTCCTCCTCCTCCTCATCCTCCTTATCCTCATCCTTACCATCAGCGTCATCCCTAGATGAGTCGCCGTCATCATCATCTCCATCATCTCCCCCGTCCATAGGATAGTCAACCGGACCATCCTCTGTCTCATCATCCTCGTACTCCTCTGGATCCTCCTCGGGATCCGACTTAGTAACATATCCGGGTGACTCAGCAGTAGGTGAATCAATAGGAGGTAATGGCTGCTCCTCGAACATAGGCTCACGCTCATCCTCGTCCTGAGGAACTGGCGGTGTCTATGGATCCTCTAGGCCTGGTATGTAATCTGGTGATGGTGGGGCTTTTGGCTGTATCAGGAGTCCGTCGTATCCTAATATGATGACCCGTGGAATGCCTCCCTCAGATACCTCCTCATCATTGGCTCCCCAGAAGGCTCTGCCAGGCTCAGAGTCGGTGTAGAAGGAAGTGTAGGTAACAGCAGATGTCACAGAAGATATGATTACTGCAAAAAGCAAAATAACTTATATAAGTATTACTTGTAGGAAGGATCGATATGATATGTCTGTAAGGCTTTAATAATAAGGATCTTATAGTAATATACGTAATACCATTTATATACACGTATATCAATTAGGTAAGCACTTAGTACCCTACTAATGCTAAATCAATGCATGTCATGTAAGCATATATGCGCTAGATGTAAACAAGTAATGCATGTATGTCCCTCGCAAATCCCATTTGTGAAAACAGTTTTGAAAATGGTTATAGTCCAGACAAAACTTTTGCTCTGATGCCAGTCTGTAACACCCTCAAATCTTAGCACGCAGTGGAATGTTTGAATATCTGAGGGCGTTACATTTATGGATCAATAATAAAATTAAATAACATTCCGGGTTGTCTCCTGGGAAGCACTTTTGTTTACAGCGAAGTCTTTAAGTTAGACTTTTCTTCAACTTC
This sequence comes from Tanacetum coccineum, assembly GCA_026074375.1. Taxonomy (NCBI): domain Eukaryota; kingdom Viridiplantae; phylum Streptophyta; class Magnoliopsida; order Asterales; family Asteraceae; genus Tanacetum; species Tanacetum coccineum. The sequence continues at coordinate 31,538 of BQNB010050585.1, forward strand.
TCTTCATCATTCCATCTTATGCACGCTAATGTGCCCGCGTGTGAGCCATTCATCCGTTGTCCTTTTTTTGAAAAATATCTTGGTAGATGGATTGGCTTCTCCTCAGCCGAAAACTCATGCTCATCCTCCAATGGTATATACTCAGGGTAATATGGCTCTGGCACGTAGTCAGGATCATGTGCATGTACGAACATAGGCTCACGATCCATCTCGTCTGAGGAAACTGGCTGGTTGTCTGTGGATCCTCTGGGCCTGGTATGTAATCTGGTAATGGTGGGGGTTACTGGCTGTTATCGGGAGTCCCGTTCGTATCTATTTCGATAACCGTGGGGATGCCTCCCTAGGATACCTCCTCATCATCGGCTCCCCAGAAGGCTCTGCCGGGCTCAGAGTCGGTGTAAACGGAAGTGTAGGTAACAACAGACGTCGCAAAAGACATGATTACTGCAAGAAGCAAAATAACTTATATAAGTATTACTTATAGGAAAAATCGGTGTGATATATGTCTGTAAGCTTTAATAATGAAAGTCTTATAGTAATATATTATATCATTTTTATAAACGTACTTTGTAAGCATTAGTACCATACTAATGCTAAAACAATGTACGCTTGCAAGGCAATATATGTGCTCGGATGTAAACAAGTAATGTATGTATGTCCCATACAAACCTCGTTTGTAAATCAAGTGTTTGAAAAATGGTTATAGTCCAGACAAGACTTTTGACCTGGTTCTCTATAACCATGGCTCTGATACCAATCTGTAACACCCTCAAATCTGAGTACGCAGCGGAATGTTGAATATCCGAGGGCGTTACATTTATGGATCAATAGCACAAGATCTGAGAACTTAAACTAAACGTGTCAGGTTTGGAAAAGGAAATACATGGGATTAACAAAATATTTGTTTGTTACATAAGACCTATTGCGCGTCAATTTGTTTAAACAAATATAAATATGATTCCGGTTTATAAACAATTGTCCCCAAACTGTAATAAGACCCCCCCCCCCCAAAATTTAAGTGTTGACTCATCAATTATTGAATTACAACTGTAGCATTGCACCTAGTGCCTATTGACCTGAAAAACATGCTTAAGACTTGTCAAACATAAACGTTGGTGTAATTATAGGTTTATGTAATCTCAATGGTTAGGATCCGCAAAGATTTCCAAGGGTATGATTTAGCCAACACATGCAATACATCATAAAAAAGTGATTACGTTTTCCTAAGTACATGACACTGAAGCTCGGACATGTATGAATGCAATTAGTGCCAATATGAATGCCCGTTTAAATGATGTTATAACCAGGGAAAATCCCAAATCCACTTTGGTATACGTCTGTTTCCAGTGAAGTGATAGCTAATTACCCGATTGGGGATTGTCAACTTCCAAAATAATGTATCCTTTAAAACATTCGCGCTCACAATCCCGTAATTGACAGTTCATGATAATGGGCTCAGTGGGTTAGCGTACTTAGGCAAAACACCTATTATTGTATAATTATACACTTGCGTCCAATTTGAAAAAAAGCATGTTTATCACCCCAAAGGATGGAAATCATTTAAATAATTGTATAAACATAGAGCTATGAACTACACATTAGCAGGTAATTCTTCTGAATGATAATAAATATCCAAGTAAAAGGCAAATGAATCACACTCAGCTCAAGTCACCTAAGTAAATACGGTCAAATCTTAGTCTACACATTTAGGCTAACGACTCATTGTATAAACTAAATTCCCTTTCAAGTTTATATATACTGTTATCACTTGTGTGGTGGTGCACATGGTTATTGTATTTACAATTTCGATGGTTCTCGGGAAACGTGAAAATCAGTGTTAATAAATATACTTATTTATTAAGTCGTTAATTAAACCCGTTTAATGTCCGAATATCTTAATATTCGACCGATTCGTTAGTGTTTTATTAATTCACTTTTGTTCACAGATATACCCTTAAGTTTCTAGATATTACACTTTAGTCCCTAGGTTTATAATTATAAACATTTATACTTTAAACCCTTTAGTTTCGGTAATTACATAATTAGTCCTTTAAGTTTACAAAAATGTAATTTAGGTCTTTATAGTTACACTTCAGTCCTTAAGTTTCAAAATGTTTCAAAAACAGTCTCTCACTTATTTATATCCGAAAATGACAATTTAATCCCTTAAGTTCGTAAATTTACATTTTTAGTCCCTCGACTTGTAGAAATTACATTTTAACTCCAAATCAATCCCAACAAGTGGCATTTCATTTTGTTAAGTCCAAATAAGTTATTGAAACTGTTTCGGCTTATAAATAAGCTCACGAGCTTATTTTTGGCTTAACGGGCTTATTGGGCCCGTCGTTAAGGCCCGTTTACCGTGTTTAAAGGTCTTAAAAAAAAAATAGGGTTTTAACGAGTACAAAAGCCTTCATAAGTTGTATGGTCCTGTGTTATATGTTAAAGCTGTTAAATAAGCTCCGGCAGCTTTTGGAGCTTATTTAGAGCTTATTGGGCTCGTGAGCCTAATAGCTCAACCCGTTACACCTTTTAATGGTTCTTGTGGTATTTTAGCTTATTTCTTATTCTTATCGAGTCCCTTTGGTCTGTTTTCATTTCAGCTTATCCCAATAAGCAAATAAGTACTAGTTAGTGGTCGTTGAGGCCCAATTTAAGGCCCGACTCCCGAGAGGGTTTTAGGGTTTTCGGTTGGGTCCATTTAAGTCCATTAAGTGTAATTAAGTCCATTAAGCTCATTGAGCTCTCATAAGATCACCAAGAAGCTGCCTAAGCTTATTGTGAGCTTATTCGCTTATTTTGGGCCAGTTAATGGGCTAGAAGGCCCATTAAGGGTTCGGTTTAATTTCAAATGGCAATACAAGGCCTATGTTGGATTAATTAGTATCCTATCTTATCATTAAGCCTTTGAACGACTTATTAATAAAGCCCGTAATCGTTAATCTTAGTAACAACAAGGGTTCGTTGGGCCAGTTTGGGCATAATGGGGGCGTCTAGGCCCGTTAAGGTTTTCTTTGCATCTCGTGTGTCCTAAACGAGCTTAAAACTTCTATAAGCCCTTGATAAGCTTAAGTGAGCTTATTTATAAGCTACGGGTCTCGAAACAGAAGTTATTGGGCCTGTTGGGCCTAAATACGGGCGGGTTGGATTAATCCAAGGCCCATTTATGTCTGTTGGTATTTTCTAAGCAACATTTGTTTTGAAAAACTTACCCTAGTGATATCAATGGTTCATTTAACGTATTTCTTCGTCGTACCTTGCATGCAAACGTTTATTTGTCTCGCGTATATGTTCCTAGGCCACATCGTTATACTTTCTTCAAAAGTTTACGTATAGTTTTCTTATAGTTTCGTGCCTTAGGGTTATTGTTTACGTCGAAGTCACTAGTTTGTCACTAACCATCATTGTACGTGTGTTTTAAATGAGTCCTCGCCCACACAAATGAAAACCTACGCCACATTGGTACGTACCTTTATATATATGAGAATACGTCAAACATTCAAAAGGAAAAAGATATTACTAAAATGTAAAGTGTTGTTGTGGATCTTACAATGGTCCTATAGCTTTTAGATGGAGGAGTGGACGTGTAGTATACAAATCCTTAGCTCGTATAACTCTTGTATGATAACCTTAGTGCTTATAGGTTCGAATAAAATGAAGTGGGAGGTGTTTGCTTGCGGCTTGTATCCCGAACAAGAGAAGAGAGAGTTTGAGGTGTGTGTGAGTTAACAAGAGTGTCAAATGGTGAGATATGAATGTATATTTATAGGCAAGGAAGCTAGTTACTCTTCTAGTTACATAACCAAAACTAAAGACTCTAATCTAGTGGTTTTGCAAAATTTTTCAGTAACTACACATTGTTTTGTTAAACCACCCTAGTACAAGTTTTAATTAGCCAAGTGATGTACAAGATTTAGCTAGATTAGGAAATCTTAAGGTTTTAGATATGTACATGCATGTTGCCGAAACCAAGAGGGCAAAAGGAAAGCCAATTGGTCTTTGTCCATTGTGTAAATGCTTAGTGGGAACAATTAGGACTATCATTAATTAACTAGGGGATGTACATGTACTTGTACATGTACTTGTAAGAATCATTAGGAGATTTTAAGGATTTCTTAGGTGTATGTGTGTGTGTAACCGGCCCCTAGTGGCATTTGACACAACAATTGATTAAATTTTGTGTTGAGGTTATAAAAGTGGGTATTGGTTTGAGTCTTGGTAAGTCTAGGTATTTCCGGGGTATGTCTAAATGTATTTTATTGCGAAACATAACCCTTTTACGAGACCAATAAAAATAAAATACGCAAGGCCATAGTTATCTTCTTAATAATTATTTCTTACTTGTTTGATGTAAACCTTAATTTATTTAATGACCGTTTACATTAATTGGTTATTTCTAGTCTACGCGATTTAGCTAAAAAGTAAAATTAAAAGTAAACGCGTATCAGACTAAAATAAATAGTGACAAATAATAGGAGTCGTTATTTTTAAAATGACCTGAAAAATTGAGAAATGTTACAAAACGGGGGGCCGGACGAAAAACACGTGTCCGGGGGCGTGACGTGACGTCATATTATACCTCACACAAGATCAAAAGAAGAAGACCTTTAAGGGGGGTACGTTGTAATAATTCAAAATCAGTTCCATTGATTAAAAATAGTTATGGTTTACTTAGGCCCCAAAACGATAATATGCGGATGCGAATAAAAGGTTCTAAAGTTTGACAACGGATGTTAACATAGATAATTAATAATTGTTGAAAATTGTTCCAATGCAAGGCAACCACAACAAGCAAGCAAAGGACATCCATAGCTAAATAGCACCTTGAGGGAAAACATGCTCTAAATACTGTCCAACATAAAGTTGAGTGAATTCAAGGTTTCGAATTTAGTATTAAAAGTGGACCACAAGTTCACAAGTACGCACGTGACGGTTATAAACAGATACAACTTCATATAAAAAAGAATTTACGTTTGCACTAAGCTCATGACACCGAAGCTCAAATTAAAAGGAAGCATTTTATATGCCAAATAGTATTCCTCGCCCTAAAGGTATCTGACTAGGATCACCTATTGATATTCTAACATGGTATATATCCGTTTTTTTGGACACGTCCCCAAAACTCAGTAAGTGCTACTACCCGGATAGGGATAATAGTCCCAATCAGATCTATTTACAACATTACGCTTATTAAAATACGGTTCGGGTTTTAAGCAATTGACGTATCATTATAATTCGGGCGCGGCATAGTGGTCTAATTCGGCTACTTTAGGCAACACGTAATCAGAAAAGGAAACGTAAAGTAAACTGTGGTCCATAGTTTTGACAACAAGCAATTGTTTCTGACCTAAAAATAGTATAGTAAATGTAGTAAAACATGGGGCTATAAAACTCACTCTTAGAAGATGAGCAATGATAATTCACGCAAGAAAAAGTTGGTCTCGCGAATTCTGATCCTTTGTTGTATTTATATCATATATAGATAGATTTTAAGGAGTAAGTTTCCGCGAGTCAGACACGCTTTCAAGAGAAAAGACATCCATATGTGTTTGTGCTTTAGTTTGTTTAATAAAGTATGACTAAATAAAATTACTAATTTTTCGTTAAGTCTTGGCGTTTATCCAAAAATTACTACTTTTTGAAAGTTTCTATTTTAGGAAAGTTTTTAGTTTTAAGACGTTAATACCATCCCCTATATTTGTTAAGTTTCTCATATTTTCAAAATGCGCTAACTAACCATAATCGCTTAACTTCCAAGTCCAATCCGCTAAACTTTGCCAAACTTACTATTTTTAGTAACTTTGTCGTTTTTCCTAAAATATGTTAATGACGTCTTCAAATGATGCTAATCTATATATATGTGTTACTATATGTTTTGCTAGAGTTTAGAAAGTCCAAAAATGTCCGAAAGTGTCCGAATACCCATTTTACTATTCACATCAGCACACTATTCATTGGGTTTTGCCGAAAAATGTTTCAAGTTTCATTTGGCTATAACTTGGCCATTTTATGTCCGATTTTAAAGTGCGATATGTGAAAAACTATTTATTCAAAACAAGCTCTTCAAAAACTACATTTATGCCTAATAAAGACATTTTTAGGTCGCTCAAAACCTCAAAACTAATTCGGATTAGCAACGTGTCTTTTCATAAATACTCCCAAAAATCCATCCAAACGCCACAATAGTGCTTATTCTAGCCTAATCCCGATCACTATCAAACCAACCAACAAAACCACACTTAATCTAACCTAATCCCTTCATTTCTATTTTTGCAACACACTTTTCAACTCATCTCACCATAATTTATAAAACAACAAACATAATACTTCTATTTTTATAAAAGTTGTCAAGTTACTTTCATCATTTCTTTTTAAAAAGTAACACAAACACATGGATTCTTAAACCTGAACAATATTCATAAGAATAAAAGAAATGAAACAAGAGATGTGTCAAGGATGCTTACAAGAATGAAGACACAAGTAGAGAATCACAAGATCTATACCCAAATGACTAGATCTATAAAACCCACTTATAAAATTAGAAACCTTAATTTTATAATCTTGAAAAAACCTTGAAAATCAAACAACTAATACTTGGATATACCTTAGAAACCCTTGGAAATAAACTTAGAATGTTTGGATCTTGTCACACCCCCAGATGGGGCCTGGACGGAATACGTGTCCGAGGGCGTGACGTCATCATATTTCGAATACAATGCACGAGAGAACGACCACTAATGGACGTTTTGAAAATCATAACTCGTTGCATTATTTAAAAATGGATAAGTTTTACAAGATTTAAAAGAAATTAAACATTTGCGGAAGCGTAAGTAAAATGTAGCAGAAGCATAATTTAGTTTTAAAAAGACAACGAGTATAATAATTTGGTAAGTCTTGAAATAGGGTATCATATTGCACGTAGACTCCACATAGCACGTCAAGAAGTCCAAAGCTAATCACCTGAGAAAAACATGCTAAAAACGGTCAACATAAAGTTGAGTGAATTCATAGGTTTAAGTAAAGTATTTACGAGAATCAAAACGTTGAAGAGTATTGCCTTAACCAAAGTATTATGGAAAACATTTAGTAATTTGAAATGTTCAACAAAGTATAGTGGACCACAAGATTTCAAAGAGTATGTGACAATCTTAGCAGTTTACGATTTCACATACAAAGCACATGTGACTGTTATAACAAATACAACTTCACATGAAAGTATTTATTGTTGCACTAAGCTCATGACACCGATGCTAATAACAATCGGGCATATCATATCATGCCACATAGTATTTTTGCCCTTAACTGGTGTCCCAAACCAAAGACCACCACAACGCACATTGACATGACATATATCCGTTTGTTCTTCGTTAAGTGGAACCAAAGCAGATAGGGATAATTAGTCCCAATAGATCTATTTACGCATTTGAGCTCACTTAACTAATCCAATTGGCCATAGGTGACTAACAGTTTGTTGGGAAATAGATTGTAAAAGACTTAATACTGGTAGTATAACAGTTAAGTCTGGTAGTAATTATTTAGTTCTGGCA
>BQNB010050586.1:0-41442 GCA_026074375.1 Tanacetum coccineum
ATTAGTATGGCATAAAATCATGATATGAAACCCTAGATAATCATTAATGATGTTTTAATGAGAACCTACAAGATTAGAAACCTTAGGGCATGTTTTGATTGATAAGAATTAGGGTTTATAAGTCTTTATGTTTCTAACCAGAATTTTGGGTCGTGTTGATCGGGGTATAACTTGGTGATAAAAACAAGTTTTGACATGATTCTTGGGCCTAAAGTTAAATATAAAAAGTTTAGTTTCTGGAAAATCCGGGCTCATGTCAATTGGAGGTCGGGAAGGTCGATTTTTAGATTTTATTAGATTAAGTGTCGAAGCTGGAATTTCTATCCGAAAAATTCAGTAGTAGTATTTGATTTTTAATTCTCAAACCGTAAGGAGTTATCCTCTAAAATTTGATTTGGTAAATATTCATGATATTAGCTACATCCATGATTTTGTTTAGAATTTTCTGAGTTGTTTAAATAGGGTTTTTACGCGTAAACTTTTTGAAGGTTCTGTCAGATCAATTTCGTGATCAGTTTTGGTAACAAGGGTAAAACGGGTATTTAAACTTGGAAATAAAATCAACTAAAAATTAAGGATATATTAGACATATATGGGAACGTCTGTAATTTATGATATATTTTTAGAAGGTGTTTTTATGGGTCTTTTAAGCTTGGAAACTTACCTTAAAAACTAGATAGATTCTAGAAATTTAGGAAACCCTAATTAGGTCGCTTAAGGTTTATATATGGTAAGATCAAGAAATGAGCTTATAAAATAAGATAGATAATGACATATAATCATGGGTTCTTGTAGATTCAGTGAAGAGGTTGTGATATTTTGTCTTCGTGTTCGTTCTCTCCTTTGCTTGTTCGTTAAGGTACATATATTCCGTTCTTTTAGTAAGGACATCTCATGACTTGATCCTCATTTGTTTCAACTACTTTGATTTGTTTGATATTCAATCTTGTTGGTCTCACCCTAGATCCGTAATCATGACTCCTTTGATATTCACTGATATTCCGTTTGATTGTTATTTTGATATTTATTGGATCTTTGTTGTTCCTTGTTTTGAATATGATGTTAGATCCATTATCTTGACTTGATCATTAGTATCTTGTTCACTTATATCTTCTGCCTAAATCTTGCCCGAGCTATTTAAACTAGTCATGGAGGTACCATGACCATGTTATTGATGCACCAATGGCATAACACTATCTGTGGCGGTGTGATTGGTCACGGTGTTCCTTTTGAATGATGGCCTTTTGATTTTTATTAGTCTTCCATTTATGTACCTCGTCCTGTACTTGTGTACATGGATATGACTTTGTTTTGCAGGGAGCGTGATGGATGCATTCTAGGTACCTTTGTTGTTCCATTTAGGTGATTGGTAGTATCGTGTGCAATACACCCACCATATCACATTTGTACCATCAGGAGTTGATTGCTTGTTACATTTGAATTAGGTGGCTATTTGATTATATCTGTTTAAAGGTCTTATCATTGTATCACTCGTTTAGTCTTTTGTTGAGCTCAGTGGGCACTCCTTTGTTTACTTTATTTTATCTATCACTTTTATTTTCTGTTATGACATTTGTTAAGCAGATTCATGTAATCCGTTTCGTTCATCCTTTTATCTTATTACCGTTTTTGTTATTATATCTGTTCACTGAAGCTCAGCCGCATTTTCTTTTCCTACGACAGGTAATAAGCGAGAAGCTGAGATTTGAGTGATGGGTGTAGGAAGCTCTCTGAGGACCATACCCTTGGTAGTTTTCCATTGTTTTGGATTTATATTTGATATTATTACGTTTTGAAGATCTCTTTTCATTTAGACTTAGTTGGAATATTTAATTACTTTTGGAAGTCATTTGTTTCAGGGAACTTAGTATTTTTTATTTAATAAAGTCTTCGGTACTTGCGTTTATTGTTCTGTTAAATGAACACCCATAATGTGGACTCTTTAGGTCTCTTTATCGGAGCGGGATGATACAACTTCTGGTTAATGGGCCCTACAGGTTCAGGTAAATGTCTATCCTTAAGGGGTAGTTGAGGTAGAATGAAACTTGTGTGATCTGGTGTTGCATTGCCTATTCATGTCTGTTAAATCTCACACTTTAGTACAGTGACAAGTTACATAGAAGACATGGTGTGGTCATGGTCAACCCAAGAAACTCTCTTATTAATGGCATGCATTTGTGTTATTTGTCCAAAAAGTTCACATAAGGCTACTTTGGCCCATCCAATATTAATATATTATTCAGCGCGAACGCTAGAGTAAGATACGAACTGGTGTTTAGTATTTACCTTGAAATACATTGTTTTTATTGCAATTTATAAGGTTGTGTGGGGTTTTTTAATGGTAACATTTATAAGTTGTTGTAGGCTCTGAGTTTAATTGGTTTTTGACTTTTCGATGAGCTATTTACATTGGTCTTAGAAATGTATACGATGTAAACACTTCATTCGGCCCACCCGAGCTCATAAGTCTAGCTCCGTCACTGCTTGAGTACTTATGAATTTTGATTACATAGAAGACACTACATGCAAAAACATTAGCACGCTTAGTAAATGTACCATTTGTTATTGCGGATGCAACTACACTCTCAGGTAAGTAGATATTTATTGTTAGTCACATAGAAGATATGTTTGCACTTAGCTGGTAATTGAGCTATAAATAGTCGCTACATGCTACAAAACATGAATAAGCTTTGTTTACATTTGACCTATTGTGTTACTGTACTAAACATTTTGTAATTTGCAGGCAGGCTATGTCGGGGAAGATGTGGAATCTATTTTATACAAGCTTTTGACAGTATGTCATATACACCTATTCTTAGGCCTAACTAATTGGTGGTATTTATACGCTAAATATAACTGATCATTATTTATTTTCCTTTCTTAATGCAGTTCACTGACTATAATGTAGCAGCTGCGCAGCAGGGTATCGTTTATATAGATGAAGTTGACAACATTACAAAGAAGGTTTTGCTTAAATTTATTCACTTACAGAAGTAACACGTATTCACCTTTCATGTGTACCATCCGTTAAGGTTTTGTTTATTTCCTCATGTCCATAGGCTGAGAGTCAAAACGTTAGCAGAAATGTATCGGGTGAGGGTGTGCAACAGGCATTGCTAAAGATGCTTGAAGGAACGGTAAGTTTTTACTTTTCTATATGTTAAAATAATCCGGCTCTATTTTAATAACCGTGTCAATGTCAAAACTAAAAATTAAAATAATGTTTTCATGACATCATGTATTTTAGATTGGCAAGTTCTCGGAAAAAAGGGTGCAAGGAAAGACATCCTTAGAGGAGACTACATTCAGTAATATGTAAATTACATTCTTTTCTGTTCTTTAGTTTCATATGCTTGCACTTTGAAAAAGACTTTTAAATAGTCCACTTCTCTTTAACCCGATGATACAATCATTGCTTTTTGTCCTTCATACAGATCGATAAAATGATATTATGTTTCTAAGTGGTGTGCGTTTATAGATCTTAAGAAAACCATTTCACAAAGGTATGTGTTATTTGTGTCTTATTTGTGTGAGTGCTGCTGTATCACATTGTTGTGTTATTTTAAACGGCAAGACTCTTCCATTAGATTTGGGGCACCTGTGCGTGCAAACATGAGAAATCGAAGGTATTTAAAAGTTTTTATTAAATAACATTTCTTTTATTGTTATTTATCGTTAATAGAATATAAATCCCGCTTACTTCGTTGCTTTCTATGTGACTCAAATACAGGTTCAGTTGTTGCCATAGAAAATACTGGTTCGGATGTTGTTGGGATGGAGAATGAAGAATCGGATGGTGATGGTCCAGTAAACGGTGGTGTTGGATACGGTGAAGTCATTGTAATGATTTAGAAGCAATAACAGTAATTATTCTTCAACAGAGACTCTCTCCAGGCTCTGATACCACTTGTAGGTCTCAGCCCTAGATAGATCTTTTAAGCCTGTGAAGGATATAGAGTACTAATGTAATCAAAAGTAACTCTGTGAGAGACTCTAACAAAACAATCTATTGTTCACGCGGAAAATAAACAATAGTGCTAAAGAAGAATTACTAAACACAATACTTTGATCCTCTATGGATCTTTTCTATTAATCATAAAACTATTCCTTGATTGTTCAATCGTCTCTCAAACCTAAACCGTGTGGTTTCATTTATAGATATGAAACCCTAAACTAATTCTCCTAGAATTACGATTCCATGAGTCTATCTACTACTTCTCATGCCTATCCATAGTTTAAACGAACTAAACTTATCCTGGAGTAATTACTTTACTCTACCAGGACTAATATCATAAGCAGCAGGAACTACATACCCGCTAGTAGCAACTATTACACTATCAGTAGCAATTACTCTACCAGTAGGAACTACATACCTACCAGTAGGAACTAATAAATACAAATATTCCTAACAATCCTCCCCTAAACTGGATTTTGACATAGTTAATGTCCAGTTTCTAGATAGATCTTTACGTGTAAGCTTGAGGATTGAAACAGCAACAAAAACAGCAGCAATAACTTGAACTTGAGCACTCCAGCAGCAACAATGAATTCCATAGCATGAACTCAGAATCTCCACAGCAGCATAAGAGTCATCAATTCAGGTTATAACTATTCTCATCACTTTCCATGGTGTGTTAACTCCTGGAAGAGGTGAATCATAGAAAATAAATGGATTTGATGAAGCCTTTACCAAGTAGCCATTAACTCTTGGGCTAGCCAATCTATAGGGTCCTAGAAAAAGGAATGCCATGGAAGATTGGAACCATTTTCAACCACTTCAAACTTTAATCATAGTGGGTTGAATACTATATGACTTTGGGCAAGTCATCACAGCCAAAAACGGATTTGATTTGTCTTTACCTGGAGCCGTTTGCTCAGGACTAGCCACTTTTCATTTCAAGAATATGGCAAGTGATAACCATCCAGTTTTGGGTAACCTGGCAACCATCAACGGATTTTATAAGCCTTTACCACATAGCCGTTTGCTTGTGGGCTAGACAATCCTTGGGACCCAGAAAGGGTTATTCCCATGGTGGACTGTAAACCATCTCAACTAATTGGTACATGAAACATAGGTCAGTTGAGAGACCCTATGGTTTTAAGCAAACCATTACAGCTATACCAATTCATTCTAGTCTAAGACCTGGGAATTGAAACCAAAATGATGTTGCACCCCAAAAGAGAAACTTTGAAACAAAGTGCCATAAAAACCTTTTGCACCAAAATATGTTATCACAGGAAAACCAAATTTTGGGCCAAAAAGGATTTAAGCTCAGTAGCAACGCAAAACATTGTGATACCATCCAAAAACCACAAAAACCCCAAAAACCATCTAAAGTAACCTGCAATAAACAAAACTATACATACCAAAAGCAATAAAAATATATATACAAGACAGTAACAAGATACCAGAATCAAGCAGAAGGAACACAAGAAGCAAGCTGATTCTTGATGAACTTAATCAGTTGCACAGCATGCGTCATGTCATTCCCTACACCATCTATCTCCACTTCCAACTTATGTTTCAACATCTTTTTCATCAGAGAAACAGAAAGAGGATATGGTGTATCTGCAAACATGTATAAAATCTTGCCTGTAAACGTTTCCAGCACATGAACACCTGAAAATGGAAACAACTTCCAGCTGCGAATGACCCACTCCTTTTGATCATTCCAAACTTCAACACTCGACCCACCAATAGTAGACTCAAACAGAACATGAAGATCTCCCCACAAAATCAGTCCATTACCAGTTAGAGGGTTGACTTCATAATGCTTAACAACCATTCCATATAACTTGGACAGATCCTGTCGATCAATCAAGTGTAGAATCTCGCGAAGATGAGTAAAGAATTTGGAAGTTTGATCAGTGAAGTATAATGCATTGACATCTCCCAAGCCAGTATGAAAACAATTTTTTTTGTCAAGATATAGATTACTAAATAATGGCCTAATTATTTTTATTACACTTTTGCCCGCTCGAATACCAAAACACTAATCTAAGTAATTCAAAAATCACTAATCAATATTTTTACTTTTATAATCACACTTAATTCACTAAACAATTGATCACTTAGCAAGCATATATAAAATCTAGTCACTAAGCATATTAATCACCAAATAAGCAACAAATAATCTAATAAGCATAAGCATATTATAAAACTACAAATTAAGCTACTTTTTACTACGGATTGAAAAAGGAAGAAGATTAGAACCCGAATGATGAAACCGATACGAATAAAACCACCCGATTTAATAAGCTAAAGCAAATAATCAAATTCGATCTAGCTTATTAAACCCTTAATCTCCGGCCTTAGATGTAGAAGGATGGAATAAGAAATAAGACATGAAAAGTTAGAACAAAATACGCTAATAAGATGAAAACCCTTTTAGAAAAATAATCAATATTATAAAAAAACTCTCTTTTGAAACAACAATCGATAAACTCTAATAAGCTCACATTAGAAACTATAGTGTAAAGTTACAATTAGAAATACAAAACAAAAACGCTATCCGCTATCAAAAAAGGCAAACCAAATAAAACTCAAAATAAGCTAATTGAACAAGCTAATAAAAAGATTAATCGAAAACTACACAATATGGAATAATTTAAAATAAGTCAAGATCTAAAAACCTATAAGGCTCTAAAACGAATAAGCTAATTAGAAGCTCTCTTAAACTAAAAAGCTAGGAGAATGGTGATCGAAATATCTAGAAAAGATAGCTTAATCAAAATAGAAAAGAAGAAAAGAGAAAAGAAGAATGAAAAAAGCTAACAGCATAATTTAGAAAATATAATTCCCTTAAACAAACTGAATAAGCTAATAATAAGCTAATTCAATGAGTAGATAAAGCTAGAAGAATCAATAAGCCCCCCAAAAGCAGCTTACTAAAAAGATTCACTCATCGAAATGCTTTTATTTAAAGCTTATTTGATCTAAACCAATAAAGAAATAAGGCAAACTTACCAATAAGCGTATGAGTAGCTTATTTGATTAACTACTATTTATAAATAACCTAGCAAATAAGCTCAAAAAAAGCTCAAGAAACCAGCTTATTTTAGAAAATAAGCCAAATAAAAAAGAAAATAAAGGAAAAAGAGAAAAGCTAAGAGAAATGTCTAACAAACATTTCATTTCATTAATAAGCAAAATACTTCTACAAATAATCTGGAAATAAGCTGAGCAATAAGCTCTTACAAAGACAATAAGCTAAATCTAATCCTATTCTACTACTACTTTGAAAACTAGAAAGAAAAGAAAGAAACGAAGAATTAAGAGACAAAAATTTGTAAAAAAAAGAAAGAAGAATATCCCTCCCCCGTTGAGCGTCGGAATTCACGCATGCAGAAATAGCCATCAATCCATCCTTTATTGCCATGATTGAGGCTTAGAAATGCATCTATGTAATAAATCCGATCCACAATAGAGGTGCTGACACATGCGTTCTAGAAGTTATATATGTTGGATCGTCAATCCGAGCCAACCACTGAGCCTAACACTAATCCTCGAGCCAGCCTCCAATGCACGAACCTTACTCCGAACCTGCGAAATTAAATCAGCAAAAAGAGCACTCGGCGATAATCAAACCCTGGACCTCTAGATCGAAAGCTTAGTGCGTCCCAAGGTTAAACCATCTTGCCAAGCTTTCTCTTGGTAACATAATTTCAAACATTTTTTTTTATCCACTTTTGTAATTTGGCCAGGTTCATTTAATTAATAAAGATTCAAAAAAAAGGCGCGTAGGGTCAAAAAAAGAAAAGTTCACGGGGCAAGGTAAGTACCAATAGAACTCGTAATTTATATAATGCCTCTTTCCAGGAGCGATCGAAGGATTTAACGAGTGTTCGTTTAAATCACGATAAACTTAGAAAAAGTTGTAAAACATAACCGAAAATCACCGTTTTTTGCTTCGTTTTCAATCCTTTGTACCTGCAAGACATAATAATACAATACAAACATATTTGCAATATAATTAAGCATATTTCATGGTTATTATTCTGTTTTTGACGTATTTTCGAGGTAAAAAAAAAAAAAAAAAAAAAAAAAAAAAAAAAAAAAAAAAAAAATAAATGATGTGTGTTAAGCCACATCAAAGGTGCCTCCTCATCCCCAAGGAGTAGGATATGACCACTAGTGGAGTTATAAACATGTGCATAATACTTTAGAAAGTGAATTTTAATTTATCTTAGTTTATTTACTAGACCGGCCCCTATGGTTAGTAATAATAGGAATTATAGAAATTGTTTTGTATTGGTTATAATAGTGTGTAATTTGTTTGGGTATAGATAGGTAGTTGTGCTTCCGTGTAATACCTTAAATGTATTTTTAATTACGAAACGTATACTGTTTTACGTAACCAATAAAAAGAAAATATGAAAAGTTATAAATAATCCTCGAATAATTATATAAACACTTCTTGTCATAACATTTACTTGTTGTGGATGT
This sequence comes from Tanacetum coccineum, assembly GCA_026074375.1. NCBI lineage: Eukaryota > Viridiplantae > Streptophyta > Magnoliopsida > Asterales > Asteraceae > Tanacetum > Tanacetum coccineum. The sequence continues at coordinate 8,447 of BQNB010050586.1, forward strand.
TCCGTTAATGTTGAATGTTTGATATTTTAGAAATACATCACATTTAACTAACGAATGAAAATTAAAAGCAAACGCGTAAAAGCCTAAAAATAAATAATGAAAAGTGTTGAGTCGTAAAATGACCTGAAATAACAGATTGTTACAATCTTATTGCAGAAGTGAGTACCTCGGTCACTTATGAGAGCTTTGGGCATTCCAAAACGGCAAAAGAGTTTTTTTCAGGAATGAAATAACAACTCTGGCATCGTTGGTTGGTAAAGCTTGAGCTTCGGCCCCATATGGGATCCATAATCTATATTGACTAAGATTGTATTCGAATTTAATATGATTTCGGGAATTGACCCATAAAGTCATACCTCATAATGTCAAAAATATTCGTATCACTTGAAATAGTTGTTTAAAGGTCAATTCATCACGTTTGGAATATTCCCTGTTTTTAATGACATGCTTCGCAAATGATGAACAAGAGAGTACTGACTTCTTTTGATGATTGTTTGCCCAGAAAAGCCATGAGACTAGACCTTTTAGCAGTGATGTTGGTCAATAATGTCCACGTGTTGGTCCGTGGTGACATTGATCCTAAGATGGTACGATCTTTCAGGTCCTAGATACACAACGACTATCCATACCGTCTGAACATACTTTTGAAAAGGTAAGGATTTCCCAAAAGTAGTTTTTAAGGTTGTAGAAGATTTTTTTTTGGTTGGTACGCATTCCTTTATGGTATAAACATACACTCTGCCAGATAGTTTTTCAAATCCTGCGAACCATGGTTTCGTCTTTTGGTGTTATTTTTATAAGAGTTTTCTTCCAGGAAAGTTATCATCGCACAATATCACTGTCATCGCTCGTTCACATCATTTTTCAATCTGAGATAATTGGTCGATGGCAACGTTTTATGTACTTTCTTATCTTTAATGTTCTATAACGAAATTCTTAAGAAGCAGAATCCCAAACGTATAAGGACGTGGCTAGCATCATGTTTTTTTTAATAGGTTGTCTTAAAGCTGAGTGATCGGTGTAAACAATGGTTTTGGATAATATCAGATAGGATCGGAATTTGTCGAATGCGAAAACTACAGCCATCAGTTCCTTTTCAGTAACCGTATATTTTTGCTGAGCTGCATTGAGGGTTTTGCTTGCAAAATAAATAGGGTGAAAGTGTTTTCCATCTTTTTGACCTAAGACTGCTCCAAATGTCCAAAATCACTTACCATCACACATTAGCTTCAAATGGGAATATTTCCCAGTTGGAACACACATGACAAGGTACATGGGTGAGTTTTTCTTTCAATGAATTGAATGCATTGTGACATTCGTCATCGAATGAATGGAGTATCCTTTTCGAGCAACTTAGTTAAAGGACGGGCAATTTTTGAGAAGTCTTTGATGAAACGTCAGTAGAAACCGGCATGTCCTAGAAAACTTCTAATGCCTTTGACATTATTTCTAGGGGTGGAAGTTTAGAGATTACGTCGATTTTAGCTTTGTCAACTTCAAGCTTGCATTGGGCAACTTATTTGTCTAAGCACAATCAGTTCTTTAACCATAAAGTGACATTTTTCCTAGTAAAGGACAAGATTTGCAATCTTACAACATTGGATCCATTTATCGAGATTATATAGGCAGTTTATCGAAAGAGTTTCAAAGACGATAAATCGTCCATTAACACTTCGCCGGATTCCTTCAATCATTCATAGAAAGATAGCTAAAACTGCTCCTTGGAAAGTAGCGGGAGCATACATAAACTGAAAGGATTCCGCCTGTAAGCTTATGTTCCGAAAGGGCACTGAATGTTATTTTTTTTTCTTGATCCTTATGATCGATTTGGTATTTGAAATATCCAAAAAAACATCGAAGAAACCAGAAGTATTTATTTCTTGCGAGTTCATTCTAACATTTGATCTATTAATGGCAAAGGAAGAATGGTCCTTTTGCGGTTGCATCATTGAGTTATGATAATCGATGCATACCTCGTCCACCTTACCAGTTCTTGTTGAGACAAGTTCATCTTTTTGTTGGTAACAACTATGATACTACCTTTTTGGGTACACAGTGGATGGGACTTACCTAAGGGCTATCGGCAATTGAATAAATGATACCGGTGTCGAGCAGTTTAACGATTTCTTTTTAACAACTTCTTGCATATTCGGGTTTAATCATCTTTTTTTGAACTACTGGCTTTTTGTCTTCCAGAAGTAGAATTTTATGTTAACAAAAAGACGGACAGATCCAGAATGTCTGTGTTTTTCAATCAAAGGCTTCTTATGGTTCTTAAGGGAAGAAAAAGAGTATGTTTTGTTTTCTTCAAAAAGCTGAGGATGATATGATTACAAGAACAAAAGAGGTTTCTTCTAGAGAATGCATCTATTCTACTTTATCAGGAAGAGGTTTAAGTTTTCAAGATCCATAAGAGGTTCTCAATAATGTATTGATCTTATACTCAGTGTTAAAGGTGATTTTTTTTAGAATGCGGCTTCTTTGGTGTCGGATTTCGGATTCAGAGTTTCCTTTCGGGCGGTCATAGCAATAAATTCAAATCAAATTTCTCAAAGAGTTTTTCTTCGAGGATGGATCCTTGGATGGAATGAAAGATTTTTACTACCTCAGACGAGAAGAGCATTGAGAATCTTCTCTAAGATTTCATTAATAACTTCAATATTGAAACATGTATCATCGTTTGAATAGGAGTGTTTCATCGCAGAATCCATATGAAAAGTCATACGTTCGGTTCCAACTCCAAGATTGAGTTGTTTTTTATTAACTCGAATTACTGCATCGGCAGTATAGAGGAAAGGTCTCCCTAAGATTATAGGAACTTTAATGTCTTCTTCTATTTTGAGAATAACGAAATCTACAGGAAAGGTAGATTTTCCAACTTTAACGAGCATATTTTCAGGTATTCTAATAGGATATCGAAATGATCTGTCTGCTAATCTTACGCTCATTTGAGTGGGTTTAAGAGTTTCGAGAGATAATTTAGCATATAGAGAATACGGCATGAGATTAATGCTAGCACCAAGATCGGCTAAAGCATCACATGAGAAAGCTTTGTTGAAGTTACATGGAATGAGGAAACTTTCAGGGTCTCCAAGTTTTGGTGGAACTTTGTTTTGGATTAAAGCAGAACTTTTCACTTTCCATCGCTAAGAAAAGCGGCTAGAATTTGTTCAAGCTTGTGCTTATTGCTAACTATTTAAGAAATTTTCCATAGTTTGGCATTCCTGCTAAAACATCAACAAGAGGAACATTGATTCGTGAACGGCTTGAATCATGTTGAGGAATTTTACATATTGAGCTTCCATTTTCTCTTTTCTGAGGCGTTGAGGATATGGGATCTTTGGTTTATATGGTTTAGGGTATAGCATTTTCTTTGGCTAGGTTTTGGATCTTTAAGGTTTAGGTTGAGGTGTAGGTTTATCGTCTTCATCATCGCTATCGAAGTTGATAGGGGTTTCAGAATTGTTTGTTTGTTTATTTGGGTTATCTGGTGGGTCATAGGATTTACCATTATGTGTAAATACATCATTCACATGCTCGTTTTGAGCTTGTGGTAGATGGTAAGGTTTAGATGAACTACCTTTCAGGTTAGGTTGAGTGTTACTAGGGAGAGATCCAAAAGGTCGAGCAAATTGTTTGTCAGCAAATCTGTCAAATTTAGCTTCAAGATTTTGAATTAAGGCTTGATGGTTTTTGGTTGTTGTTTCGAGTTTGTTCTTAAGATCCATAAAAGTGTCTTTGACAAAAGAGTTGGTTGAATGTTGAGCTTTTATGAAATCGCTGAGTTGCTTTTGAAGATCGGGTTTGTCATTAGTGTGAGATTGATAATTGTCTCGGTTATAATCGTTTCTTTCGCTTGAACGCCAGTTATCGCAGTTGGAATCACGGTCGCAGTAATCATTGTAAAAACGAGTACGAAGAAAGGTCTGCATGAATTTGGCTTCTTCTTCATGTGACATGGGAATGTCATCATCGTCAAGGTTTGATTGTTTTGAACGAGATTGAAAGTATTTATACTGAGCATCCATTTTCATGGTCATGACATCCATTCGAGCCATAATTTTGCCAGTATCGGAATTACTGCTACCTTCAGCGGCAAAAAGCAATGATTTTCTTAAGAGATGATTTGGTTTTTTGATTTTAGCCTAGTCGAGCTTGAGTAGGACTTTATCTTCGAGAAGCTGATAAGCTTGATTTGGTGTTTTATAGAGGAAAATACCACCAGCTGCGGCATTTAGAACTTCTTGGGTTATTTCGTTGAGACCATGGTAACAGATTTTGATAATATTGCCTTTGGACAGATTATGACCATGGCAGTTTCTGAGCATTTTCTTTATACGAAGCCAAGCATCGGTTAGAGATTCGTTTTCATGTTGAGAAAAGGCTCGGATTTCTCTGAGGAGTCGATCAAAAAGAGCTGGGGGAAAGAATCGGCTAATGAAAGCGGTTCGAAGTTCATCCCACGTTTTGATAGTTCCTTCGTTGAGTTCGTCCAACCATGTTTTTGCTTCTCCAGTGAGTGATAGGGGAAACATCATTAGGCGGACAACTTCATTCTCGGTGTCTCTGTATTTAAACATATCACATATTCCAAGGAATTCGTGAATGTGTTTGTGAGGATCGGTTTTGGTTCTACCATCAAATTGGTTTCCCTTGATGAGAGTCAAGTGGTTACCTTTAATGGCGAATTCGTTTGCGGTTTCAGGAATGGTGATTGCGGAACCGAGAGTCAGAGCGACAACACGGTCGGCAGCCCACATGGGTTCATCATCCATTGGATCATAATTTCGAAGAATATCAAGGAAGTGACGAAAATAATTGATGTTGAGAATTGGCGGATAGACAATTCTCGGGTGTTGAGGTGGATTGTTTCTTTGTTCGAATGGAACTCTTCTGTTTCGTCGACGAAGTCTTCGATTCAGAGTACGTTCAGGTTCAGGTAATGGTTCAACAAGTTCAGAGTTGGAAGCACGTGTATGCATCCCTGGCAGCGGCGCCAAAAACTTTTGATGTGTTTTGAAAGCTTTAAATTTATAAGACTGAGATTACCGTTTATTAGATGGAAACACACGGGTCAAAGTATAACCCACGTATGTAGTACATTCTTTTTTAGGTAAGACCAGGTCGTCCACAGGGATTTGCGTAGTGTTGAATAATTATCTGGAAAATAAACTTTAAAATATGTGAGGAATATGACTACTAGGATAATTTCATATAACTTATAAGTAATGGTGATAGTTACGATCTTAGGCTTAGGACTTTAATTTATAAAAAGTATTTTCTTGTCAGAAAACATTTTCACAACTTAACTTGTTTAACTTAAGACTTATGTTTAGTTAACCCGATTAAATGTGTCACTCAAATAATCCAGTTACTATTATATCAAATCTGTTTTTGTTTATCAAATAACATAAGTGGATTTCTCGTCACAGACGATAAAGATCATAGACAAATCTTTAAAACTATATAGATCACAGGGGATTTTTCGACCTATACCGGTGTGAGTATATACCAAAGTTGATGAGATCAGATACGATAGGATTATAACGTAAACTTAAGATTAACAAGATCGTAATTATACCAAACGCTTATTCATTATATTATTTTCACCGAGTAGTCATGAGAGATTTAGCCTCTCATGGCTATGAAGTTCATAACAAAATTAAAGGGAATAACAAGAAACATACTATTTCCGAGGTAAGAATATGGATCAAAAATTCTCCCCGTAACAAGTATAGAATTGTAATACAGCCTTTTATTCTTATAATTCTATTATAGTCTTCTTCGTGGTTTAATCTTCAATCTTTAACGTTTATCGTGTTTTTGGGTTGAAGAATTGGAGATATGATTGTTGTATGAGAGATATTTGAGTGGGAGATGATGATGCGAAGTGAGGAATGGATGACTTGTGTGAAAATTCAGCCACTGTTTATAGGCTAAGTTTGGGGTAAAAGTGCGGCGCACACAAAAGATTGTACGACGCACTTGGTGATTAAATGCGAGGGAATTTAATGTTTTACGGAAAAGCGTGGCACCCAAAAATATTTGTGTGGTGTACTTAGGGTATTAATGCTATCTTCATTTAATTGACTTTAATTCTTGGACTCGCTTGGAAGTGCGGCGCACAAAGGGTAAGTGCGGTGTACTTATGCCTTTTTCAGCCTTGAGAATTTTCATTTCTTCTAACTTGCTTTCCAATATCGAAAACACTTGAACTTTATTTCTTTTAAGCTCGGGTTGACTTCAAGTGAACCTGCACATAATTTATGCTATTAAATATTGAAAGTTCACGAGAAATGATAAAATATATAAACACAACGCCGCTAAAACCATGTACATTTTAGGTGTTATCAAATCCCTCCACACTTAGTTGTTTCTTGCCCTCAAGCAATATAAAGCGAGAAAAACAAGATCATTTATCGTGACGTGGAGAAAATTTTGGGTTTTACAAGTGTTTACTGGTTTAGATAACTTTTCAGGCATAGACACATAACAAAGCACCTCACAGGGGAAATGTGTTTGATTTATTAATTCACTCGAGCCACTCAGATAGCGTTTTTAGTTGTGAAGTCACTCAGATGCGCAGATATAATCTAGACAGCTACCATAGGCTTGTACTTGACACATAAATATGACCGAAAGGCGGAACTTGAAACTGATGAAGGAGAACAGCATATACAGATCTCATGTGCCAAACTTAAGCCTTGAACTTTGAATTTTTATTTCTTCTATTTTTTTACCATAACCAAGGCTTGGCACAGAACTTCATTTTGAGCAATTTTCTTCAATCTTTTGTACTTCAGCAATTAGCACTAAAAGGGAGTGATGCAGGAACTTTCAGGATTTATTTCTCCTCATAACATATGATTTTCTTATGAATTAATCTGGCTTTGGTCTAGTAAATGATGATCAAGCATAAGTTCTAGAGCTACTAAATTACCGACTCACTCAAATATAATTTCAACCAATACCATTGCTCTAGAAAAGGCGACAAATTACAAATACACAGCCGTAAAGACGGATGCGATACTTGCTATAAAGGCATCAATTATCTTAGGTACCAAAGGTGGGTACCCGAATATATTCTAAGGCTTAAAATTCTTACAATTTAGTGGCTTGGTTTTGTGCTAGTTATAGTGTCGATCCGGGTGGATTTGCCTTACTAAGAGCATTTTTTATTTTGACAACATATATTAATTTTAAAATTTTTGGCAGAGCAAACATGGAGGGATATGATTAATTTTTCCTATTTGGCTCGCCTCCACACTTAAGTTGAACATTGCCCTCAATGTGATAACTGATAACTAGAAAATAGGGAAAATTAAGAGAAAACGGTACTTCCTAGGGCATAGAGAGTTGTAGCTTGCATGAAAGCTATCTTTGAGCATACTTTATAATTTTCCAGATTTGAGTTATAATACCTACATAAAAGTAAACACACAAAAGCACATAAAAAGAAAATATTTTTGGGTTTTTTTAAAGAAAGTAAATAAAAACGAGTGGAATTATATGGAGGAGGGACTCCTCCACACTTAAGTAAAGCACGGGTTACCTCCTGAGAAGCGCTTAATTTTTAAGAGAGTCGTTAGCTAGACTCCTGCTTTTAGAGTTCATTCTTTCGGAAAGAAGGGAGTGACTGCTTCCCTTCAGTCATTATAATCTTCTTCTTCATGATATAGCTTGAGTCGGTGGCCATAAATAATAAACGATTTTCCATCTTTTCCATATAGTTCAACATATCCGGATGGATATTAATGTTTTACTATGTATGGTCCTAGCCAGCGAGATCTAAGCTTTAGATACTTAAATTTATACTTTGAATGAAAGAGCAACACTTTGTTTTCGAGTTTGAATTCTTTCCTTATCTTTAGTTTCCTGTCATGCCAGACTTTAGTTCTTGCCTTGTATAGACGAGAGTTTTCATATGCTTGATGTCTTAGTTCGTCTAACTCGTGTAATTGAAACATTCGCTTCTCACCAGCAGCGATGAGATTTGGGTTACAGTTCTTCAGGGGCCCGTATGCACGGTGTTCAATTTTCAATGGTAAATGGCAATTCTTTCCATATATGAGTTTGTACGGTGTTGTTCCAGTTGGTGTTTTATAAGCTGTACGAAAAGCCAACAGAGCGTCATCAAGTTTTCTTGACCAGATAGCGAGATTGTCTTTAACAGTCTTTTCAAGAATTCTTTTAAGAGCTATGTTTGTGTTTTCAACTTGACCACTTGTTTGAGGGTGGTATGATGTAGAGAATCGGTGGTTAACTCCATATCTTTTCATTGTTTTTTCTATTATCTTGTTACAGAAATGAGTTCCTCTATTGCTTATGATAGCTTTGGGCATTCCAAAATGGCAGAATTGTTTCTTTAGAAAAGTAATAACAACTCTGGCATCGTTTGTTGGTAGAGCTTGTGCTTTGGCCCATTTAGAAACATAGTCGACAACGACTAAAATGTATACTAATTTGTATGATTTTGGAAAGGGTCCCATGAAATCGATACCCCATATGTTGAAATATTCACATACTTGAATGTTGTTTAAGGGCATCTCATTATGTTTTGAAATATTTCCTACCTTCTGACATGCTTCATAGAGGCAAACTTGAGTGTGAGCTTCTTTGATGATGGTCGGCCAGTAGAAACCTGAGTCTAAGAATTTTTAGCTGTTGTGTTTGGTCCATAATGTGCACTGGTTGGTCTGTGGTGACATTGATCTAAAATGGTTTGGGTTTCTGGTCCAGAGATACAGCGTCTGATTATACCGTCAAAACTTACTTTGAAGAGGTAGGGTTCCTCCCAGAAGTAGTGTTTGATGTCTGAGAAAAAAAGTTCTTTTGTTGATACGTCATTTCTCTTGGTATGATGTCACTTGCTAAATAATTTACAAAGTCTGCAAACCATGGTTCGTCTTCAGTGTTTATTTCCATAAGAGTTTCTCCAGGAAAGTTATCATCGACTTCACTGTCATCACTTGTTTCTTCATTTTCAATCCGAGACAGGTGGTCAACTACAACATTTTTGGTACCTCTTCTATCTTTTATTTCGATATCAAATTCTTGTAAGAGCAGAATCCAACAGATAAGGCGTAGTTTAGCGTCTTGTTTTTTAAATAGGTGTCTAAGAGCTGAGTGATCAGTGTGTACGATCGTCTTTGATAATACCAGATAGGATCAGAATTTGTCAAAAGCAAAGACTACAGCCATAAGTACTTTTTTAGTGATTGTATAATTCTGCTGAGCTGTGTTGAGAGTTTTGCTTGCAAAGTATATCGGATGAAAATTTCTACCTTCTTTTTTACCAATGATTGCTCCGACTGCGAAATCACTTGCATCACACATGAGTTCAAAAGGAAGACTCCAGTTTGGGCTTATGATTACAGGAGCACATGTGAGCTTTTCTTTTAATATTTTGAATTCGTTTTGACATTCGTCATTGAATTCGTATAGAGTATCTTTTTTAAGTAACTTTGTGAGAGGACGGCCGATTATTGAGAAATCTTTAATGAATCTTTAGTAGGAACCGGCATGTCCTATAAAGCTTCTAATACCTTTAATATTAGTGGGTGGTGGAAGTTTGGAGATTACATCATAGATCTTTGCTTTGTCGACTTCGAGGCCTGCTTCGGAAACCTTGTGTCCAATCACAACTCCTTCTTTAACCATGAAGTGATATTTTTCCTAGTTAAGGACAAGGTGTGCTTCTTTGAAACATTGAAGCATTTTATCGAGGTTTTTCAAACAGTGATCAAAAGAAGTTCCAAAAATGGAAAAATCATCCATGAATACTTCAACTGATTCTTCGATCATATCATGAAATATAGCCAACATGCACCTTTGGAAAGTAACTAGAGCATTACATAAACCGAAATGCATTCGCCTATAAGCATATGTACTAAAAGGACATGTGAATGTTGTTTTTTCTTGGTCCATAGGATCGATTGGTATTTGAAAATATCCAGAAAAACCGTCGAGGAAACATAAATATTTATTCACTGCGAGTCTTTCTAACATTTGGTCCATAAATGATAAAGGAAAATGATCTTTTGCAGTTGCTTCATTGAGTTTTCGATAGTCAATACAGACTCTCCAACCTATAACTGTTCTTGTTGGGACAAGTTAATTTATTATTTTTTATTTAAAAAATTCTTTCTGAGTTAGTAAAACATCCTTTAATTAATACCACCTTTCTTTGGTACACATTGAATCAGGCTTACCCAAGGGCTATCAGCGATTGGATAAATGATACCTGTATCAAGCAATTTAACGATTTCCTTTTTTACAACTTCTTTCATGTTTGGGTTTAATCTTCTTTGTATTTGAACAACTGGTTTTTTGTCTTCCAGGAGTTGAATTTTATGTTTACAAAAAGATGGACAGATTCCAGGAATGTCTCTTATTCTCCAAGCAAAGGCTTGTTTGTGTCTTTTAAGAATGGATACAAGCTTATTTTTGTTTTCTTCAGAGAGCTAAGATGATATGATAACAGGATGAAAAGAGGGTTCTTCTAAGAATACATATTCAATGTTATCAGGAAGAGGTTTGAGTTCAATATCCATAGGAGGTTCTTCGATAGATGTTTTGATCTTGTAATCGGTGTTAAAGGTGATTTTTTCGAATGGTGGTTCCTCGGTGTCGGATTCGAATTTAGAATTTTCATCAACAGTCATTGCCATGAATTCATCTAATTCAGCAAAGAGTTTTTCTTTAAGGATGGTTCCTTCAATGGAATAGAGGATTTTACTACCTTCGTTGAGAAGAGCATCGAAATCTTCTTTTAAGATTTCATCGATGACGTCGATACTGAAACATGTATCATCATTTAAATAGGAGTGTTTCATCGCAGAATTGATGTGAAAGATCATTCGTTCAGTTCCAACTCCTAGATTGAGTTGCTTCTGTTTGACTCGAATTACTGCATTGGCAGTGTGAAGAAAAGGTTTTCTTAAGATTAGAGGAACTTTACTATTTTCTTCCATTTCTAGCATAACAAAATCGGCAGGGAAGATGAATTTACCAACTTCAATGAGCATATTTTCAACTATTCCAACAGGGTATTGGAATTATCGATCGGCTAATCTTACGCTCATTTTAGTGGGTTTGAGAGTTTCGAGAGATAATTTTGCGTATAAGGAATACGGCATGAGATTAATGCTAGCACCAAGGTCGGCTAAAGCATTGCATGAGAAAGCTTTGTTGAAATTACATGGAATAAGAAAACTTCCTGGGTCTTTAAGTTTTGGTGGAACTTTGTTTTGAAGTATCGTGGAACTTTCATCGCTCAAGAAAGCGGCTGAGATTTGTTCAATTTTGTGTTTATTATTTACGAGTTCTTTTAGAAATTTTCCATAATTGGGCATTCTAGCTAAAACATCAACAAGAGGTACGTTGATTCGAACGGCTCGGATCATGTCGAGGAATTTTCCATATTGAGCTTCCACCTTTTCTATTCTTAGGCATTGGGGATACGGGATTTTGGGTTTGTATGGTTTGGGTTTCGGTGTTTCTTTGACTAGTGTTGGTGTTTTAGGTTTGGGTTGAGGTGTAGGTTCATCATCTTCATCATCGCTATCAAAGTTGATAGGAGTTTCGGAATTGTTTTGTTGATCATTTGGGTTATCTGGTGGGTCATAGGATTTACAACTCCGTGTAAATACGGCATTCACATGCTCGTTTCGTGCTTGCAGGGGTCGGTAAGGTTTAGATGAACTACCTTTCGGGTTAGGTTGAGTGTTACTAGGAAGAGATCCAGAAGGTCGACCAGATTTCTTGTCAGCAAGTCTGTCAAATTTAGCTTCGAGATTTTGAATCCAGGCTTGCTGGTTTTTGGTTGTTGTTTCGAGTTTATTTTTTAGATCCATAAATGTGTCTTTGACAAAAGAGTTGGTCGAGTGTTGAGCTTTGATAAAATTGCTTAGTTGTTTTTGAAGATCGGGTTTAACATCAAAGTGAGATTGGTAGTTATCTCGGTTGTAATCGTTTCTTTCGCTTGATCGCCAGTTATCGCGGTTGGAATCATCATCGCGGTAATCATTGTAAAAATGAGTACGACAGAAAGTTTGCATGAATTTGGCTTCTTCTTCACGTGACATGGGTATGACATCATCATCAAGGTTTGATTGTTTTGAATGAGATTGAAAATCTTTATACTGAGCATCCATTTTCATGGTCATGGCATCCATTCGAGACATAATTTTGTCAATATCAGAATTACTGCTACCTTCAACGATGAAAGCAATGGTTTTCTTAAGAAATGATTAGGTTGTTTGGTTTTTAGCCCAGTCGAGCTTAAGTAAGACTTTGTCTTCTAGAAGCTAATAAGCTTGGTTTGTTGTTTTATAGAGGAAAATACCATCAGCTGTGGCATTTAGAATTTCTTGGGTTATTTCGTTGAGACCATGGTAAAAGATTTTGATAATGTTGCCTTTGGACAGGTTGTGACCATGCCAATTTCTGAGCATTTCCTTTATACGAAGCCAAGCATCGGCTAGAGATTCGTTTTCATGTTGAGAAAAGGCTCAGATTTCTCCGAGGAGTTGATAGAAAAGAGCCGGGGAAAAGAATCAGCTAATGAAAGCGGTTTGAAGTTCATCCCACGTTTTGATAGTTCATTCATTGAGTTCGTCCAGCCATGTTTTTGCTTCTCCGGTGAGTGATAAGGGAAACATCATAAGGCGGACAACTTCATTCTTGGTGTCTCTGTATTTAAACATATCACATATTCTGAGGAATTCGTAAATGTGTTTGTGAGGATCAGTTTTGGTTCTACCATTAAATTGGTTTCCCTTGATGAGAGTCAAGTGGTTACCTTTAATGGCGAATTCATTTGCGATTTCAGGAATGATGATTGTGGAACCAGGAGTCGGAGCGACAACACGGTTGGCAGCCCACATGGGTTCATCATCCATTGGATCGTAATTTTAAAGAATAACAAGGAAGTGAAGAAAATAATTAATGTTGAGAATTAGCGAATAGACAATTCTCGGGTCTTGAGGTGGATTGTTTCTTTTTTCGAATGGAACTCTTCTGTTTAGTCGACGAAGTCTTCGATTCAGAGTACATTCAGGTTCAGGTAATGGTTCAACAAGTTCAGAGTTGGAAGCACGCGTATGCATCCAAAGGAGAATTTGTTTGGGTCAGCTTTCCAGAAAAATGTACTGCGATTTTTTGAAAAGAGGGAATGTTAAAAATTATTTTTAAAGGGTTGATTACAGAATAGCTTTTGAAATCCCCAACAACGGCTCCAAAAAATTTTGATGTGTTTCGAAAGCTTTAAATTTATAAGACTGAGATTGTCGTTTATTAGATGGAAACACACGGGTCAAAGTATAACCCACGTATGTAGTACATTCTTTTTTATGTAAGACCAAGTCGTCCACAGGGATTTTTGTAGTGTCGAATAATCAGCTGAAAAATAAACTTTAACATATGTGAGAAATATGAATACTCGGATAATTTCATATAACATATAAGCAATGGGGATAGTTACGATCATAGGCTTAGGACTTTAATTTATAAAAAGTATTTTCTCGTCAGAAAACGTTTTCACAAATTAATTTGTTTAACTTAAGACTTATGTTTAATTAACCTGATTAAATGTGTCACTCAAATAATCTAGTTACTATTATATCAATTCTGTTTTTATTTATCAAATAACGTAAGTGGATTTATCATCACAGACGATAAAGATCATAGATAAATCTTTAAAACTATATAGATCACAACGGGTCTTTTGACCTATACCGGTGCGAGTATATAATCAAAGTTGATAAGATAAGATAATATAGGATTATAACATAAGCTTAAGATTAATAAGATCGTAATTATACCAAACGCTTATTCATTATATTATTTTCACCGAGTAGTCATGAGAGATTTAGCCTCTCATGGCTATGAAGATATAACAATTAAAGGGAATAACAAGAAACATACTATTTTTGAGGTAAGAATATGGATTAAAAATTATCCCCGTGGCAAGTATGGAATTGAAATACAACATTTTATTCTTATAATTCTATTATATTCTTCTTCGTTCTTTGTGGTTTGATCTTCAATCTTCAAAGGTTTATGGTGTTTTTGGGTTGAAGAATTAGAGATATGATTGTTGTATGAGAGATATTTGAGTGGGAGATGATGAAGTGAAGTGAGAATGGATGAATTGTGTAAAAATTCGGCCACTATTTATAGGATAATTTTTAGGTAAAAGTGCGGCGCACACAAGACTTTTGGTGAAAGTTAGAAGGTTTCTACCCTATATCATTCTTCATCCTAACCGTTGGTTAAATTCGAATGGGGATGTGATCGAACACACATGTCTATCCCGGCGTTCCGGGTGTGTATGTGTGCTTCAGCTGCCTTGTTGGAGTGGTACTTCTGGTGAAAGATTGTAGAATGATCAAACCGTACGCCTTTCCATACAAAAACCCATATTTACCTTTATAAACTTGTTACTCCTTGGCTTTAGTGGTGGAGATGTGTATCCTTGCCAAGCTTATGATAGAATACTCGTCACGACCGAGCAATTGAGCGAATTAGTTACATGTTACCACATAGATTAGTTGAGTGATTTGAGTGTTTTCATCTTCCTATTTCGTGAGGTGTTTGGTTGTGTACTTGTAATAGATCAAATAAGTGCTTTAACGGAAAATATCCTTAGGGATACATTTTTATAAACTTCTAAAGGCTACTTGAGGACAAGTAGGATTCAAGTGGGGGGATATTTGATGACATCAAATAACGTCTATTTTATAGCATCATTTATCCCATGTTATTAACCCATTTTGTATAGTTATTGCAAAGAATTGTTACTTAATCGTTTATATTTGAGAATTGCAGTAATTATGGAGTAATTGGTGAAAGTTAGCAAAAGGCGCGCATTCTGGAGCTTAAATGAAGATATTTTGAAGATTACTATTCTGAAGACCAATATGCCGTATCCATCAAGGAAGATACGGCGTATCTGTGCCTGCACTCACCAAAGACCACAGAGGAATAAAGCTCAATACGCCGTATCCAGAGATACTCAATACGCCGTATTCAAGATATAGTATGTGAATATTCTGGAAGATATCAAGCGTGGTCCCTACTCCAAGAAATCCCCAATACGTCGTATCCAATCTTTAGATACGCCGTATCGAACCGACTTTCAGACCTTATAAATAGAAAACTCAAAAACGAGTTTTAAGTGTGCTAAATCATATTCTCGATACCTAAACCATAAAAGTCAATTTTCAGAGGAGAAAAAGAGCAAAAGAGGTCGAGCAACGTTATCAATTCCATAGAAGACAACGTGTAATTCTATATACTTTAGTAATCGTTCAGTTTTGGTATCATTCGTTAACTCAGTTAGTTTACCTTAGCTAAATAATTGCTTTTGTATTCATTATGACGTTTGAAGGCTAATACCTTCAAGTATTAGCCATTATTTTGAAGATCTGAATGTTTGGTATTTGTTTATCTCGATTTCTTGATTTATCATTGAATGCTTGTTTATGTTTATCAATTTATACTTGTTTACATGCTTTTGTACGTGACCTATCATTCAACTGGATCTAGTGACACGGACCAAGTAGATCTAGAGTCCGAGATAGCTCTCCATATAGTAATTTATACATCTAGAATCATAGTTACACAAATATTGTCCTTCTAAGTCTGTGCCTAGAATACGTTTCGGGCTTAACTAGTTAATTGGATATTGCCAATGGTTTATTAATCGTGTTGACTAGCAGGTGACCTGGATAATTCAACAAGTAACGTTTTTATTCCATTGGATAGTTGGACAAGTGGACTACTAGTGTATAAATTACCATTAAGCGATAAGTGGGTAAAGTCTCTATAAGCTAGGGTTTAACAAGATCACCATTGCTTTAATCCCTAAGATAGATTATAATCGGCAAATAAGGATGCTTTATGAGGATGCTTTAATTATGATATAATTAATGTGTCTAGGTCTTAGGATGATGTAATGCCTAAGTCTTAAGAATGATATGCCACCTCGAGAGAAGAAATCATTACACTTAATAAACAAACCAACTTTCTAATCGGATTAATAATGATTAATATAATTTTCTTATATTTAGCTCGGCCGCTCTTTTGTCTTTTGTAAATTAGCTTGCGTGGGTTAAAGTGCATTGAATTGATTGTAGTTACCAACCAAACCGTGTCAGTCTCTCAGGCTGAAAACCCCTTTTTCCCGTTAGAATTAGGATTTAGACTGACATAGATTTATAATAGAAAAGAAATAGCATAGATTAGATAACCAAGATATTAATTAAATTGATAGATTTAACCTCGCTTCAAGTGTTCGACACCCTAGTTACCACGAAACTACTACCGATCGGGACACTACCCATTAAAGTGTTGTTTTTGGTTTAGTCGGCAAAATATAAATTTAAAACTTAAATCAATAGAATATACACCACACAACGACACATCAGTTAGATTATGGATTTTGGTGCAAGTCAACGTATGACTTATATTATTCTCAATATGTTTAATGTTGTCGATGTATCAAAGTTAAACATGACCGTTGGTCACCCTAATGGTACAAAAGCTTTGGTGACACATGTTGGCAGTCTTAAACTTATTGAGAAGATTGTGATTCAAGATGTGTTAGTTGTGCCAGGATATCAAGTTAGCCTTCTGTCTGTGCACACATTAAGGATAACAAGTTTAGAGTTATTCTTAATACAGGTAAAAAATTGGTCAATAATAACATAAAAGTTTGTTGTTTATCTTAGTGTATATGGCATAACAGACTTGATCATCCCTCTGACCAAGTTCTGGACATTTTAAAACACAAATTAACTTTGGAACAAATTCTAAACAGGACATTTGTGAGGTCTGCCATAAGGCAAAACAAACCAGATAACCTTTTCTAATTAGTGACCATCAAACCAAAGATCTTGGACAGTTGGTTCACTTGGAAGTGTGGGGTTCATATAAGGTTCAAAGTAGGGAGGGTTGTAAGTATTTTTTGACTCTGGATGATGATTATACAAGGTCTGTTTGGGTATTTTTGTTAAGGGGGAAAGATGAAGTGTTTTTTAACATTACTACATTTTATCACTTGATTAAAAATCAATTTAATAAAACTATCAAGGTTTTAGAAGTGATAATGGAAGTGAATTTGTAAACCATAATATGGATAAGTTTTGTAAGGAAAATAGTATTTTTCATCAAACATCATGTGCATACACCCCTCAACCGAATGGTATAGCGTAAAGAAAACATAGGCACTTATTAAATGTTGTTAGGTCCATCATGTTTCAAGGTGGATTCCTTTGAGCATGTGGTCTGAGTGTGTTCTAACTGCTATCTACTTAATTAATAGGTCGTCAAGCTCTGTATTATCTGGAAAGTCTCCTTATGAAATGATTTTTGAAACTAAACCAAATCTCTCTCATTTAAAAGTGTTTGGATGTTTGTGTTTTTCTATTGTGTTGAATAATGTTGATAAGTTTTCTTTTAGGTCTGAGAAATCTATGTTTGTTGGTTATTCTTTTGATAAAAAAGGATATAAGTTGTTTAGTTTGGAAACCAAAAAGGTTTTTTTTTCTCAAGTGATGTTAAGTTTTATGAAACTGATTTTCCTTTCAAAAACAGTTCAGAAAACAAAGGTTATGATCTTGAGTTAAAAAACCTCAATGGTTTTAATTTTCCAATAATGACCTAGAAGATGATTTGTCAAATGAACCCTGTGATGATAGGAGAGATGGTATGTCTAACATAGGTAAAGGCACATACCAGTTAATACAAGGAGGTCCTGAAAATACTGGTAGTGCTAGAAGGGATGATGAGGGACATCCTGATGACAACATACCAATAAAAGCAGACTGTGATAAGTTTCAAAGATAGTGAATCTGAGGGTGATGACACTACTTATCATGAGTTCAATGATCAGTTTCAAAGTCCTATTTTAAATCCAGATAGTCAGAGTGTCAATCTAAGGAGATCAACTAGAAAAACTAGAATGCCTGCAAAATTAAGTGATTTTAAGGTTAATACTAAAGTTAAGTATAATATTAATAAACAAGTTAATTACTCTAAGTTAAATATTGAGAACTTTAATTTTTCTACAAGTCTTAATAAAATTAGTGAGCCTAAGTCACATAGTGAGGCTGCGAGTGATATTAGGTGGATTGAGGCAATGAACCAAGAAATAGAAGCCTTAAATAGAAATGGTACTCGGATAATAGCTGACTTACCTATTGGTAGAAAACCAATAGGAAGTAAGTGGGTGTTTAAGGTTAAGTACAAGTCTAGTGGTGAGGTTGAAAGATTTAAGGCCAGATTAGTGGCTAAAGGCTTCAATCAGAAAGAGGGGATTGACTATGAGGAGACATTATCTCTTGTAGTTAAGATTGTAACTGTAAGGTGTTTACTTTCTATTGTTGTGCATAACAGTTGGCCTATATATCAATTAGACATCAATAATGCCTTTCTGTATGGTGAGTTGGTTGAGGATGTTTATATGAAACTTCTTGAGGGGTGATTCAATAAGGATGATAATAGGGTATGTGTAGGAACCAAGAAATCATTTCACTTCCATAGAATAATGCAAGAATTATAGAAAGAAAATAAGAAGAATTTTAGAGAGAGAATCAAGAGAAAGAATGTAGAATGGTTGATTACTTGCAAGTGTGAAAATACAAATGAGAACCAACACCCTTTCCACACTTGGAGGGGGTATTTATACCTAAACTCCTTAAGTTGGACGCCTAGCTTTTCTAACACGGGCTAGGTTCGGGTTTTGGTTAGGCTTAAGCCTGATACACGTAACCAATTAGCTTACATAAACGAGCCTGTTTACCCTTTCTAGCCTATTACAACATATAATTAAGTAAAGACCGAGCTTCTATGATTAATTGGTGAGCTTCCTTGTTCAGCTCAATATTTTAAGGCTAACAATCTCCCCCGAAGCGAGGCTTCCTGCAGATTCTGAGCTTCCATGTTCAAAAACATATTTTGAGGATAACAATCTCCCCTAATGTTTGGTCTTCGAATTCTTGAGGTGAGATCTTAAATCTTGCTTCATTAAACTTCTTGAGATTGCTTTGTTGTTGAGTTCTTGAATCTTTGGTCTTTATTATGTTGTAGGCTTGTTCCTTCATGTTATGTGATCTTTGATCTTAAGCCTTTGTCATTGTCTTTTGACTTTATCTTTTGTTCCGAGATCTCTAAATATTTTCCTTGTTTGTCTTGATCGTCTTTGCCACCTTGCGATCTTGTGTCTTGGCAAACATGCTCATACTTTGCATCATCTTGAAAGCTTGATAATAATCTCCCTTTATAGACTTGATATCTTATAGGAAGATCTTGTATGTCAGAGTTTGCGGAAGTCTTTGTCTTTAATTCTTGAGCTTTCTTGATTCTTGAATCTTGATGCTTATAGAATGTCTTTGTAGTTTGAGCATGAGCATGTGGTTATAAATCCGACTCTACTGGAATGAGGCTACAACACCATCGTTTGTACCTGCATTTAAATGTTAGTAATAAATAGCAAATATGGACGAATATGGATTTGTCATTCGTTGAGATTCGGTTGCATTAACCTCTGGTTTCGTAGAACCGTTTTACAGTAAAAATATTGTACCTGTGATCAGGTAGATTCAAAGAATCTCCTTGATAGGTT
Source organism: Tanacetum coccineum (assembly GCA_026074375.1). Classification (NCBI taxonomy): domain Eukaryota; kingdom Viridiplantae; phylum Streptophyta; class Magnoliopsida; order Asterales; family Asteraceae; genus Tanacetum; species Tanacetum coccineum. The sequence continues at coordinate 28,074 of BQNB010050586.1, forward strand.
TTCCAGCTTAAAGCGTAAAATCTTCTACCACAAATGTATTAGATTCACCATGCTTGCTTGTTCTCAATACCGGAACGTCTCAAAGCAGACAACACGATATGAGTGAATCAGATAGTTACTATCTTTCTGATTGAGTCATCAATTCATTTACTGGACCAAATTGATATCTAGTTGACACAAGCTTGATTTATATAGAATCTTGCAAGTCACCTACCGCAGTGCTGTTTGATGTTGACACTGGAAGGATTTCCATTCATCACTGTGAATACTAAAGAGTATCACTCTGAATGTTCTAACATAATCACAAGGATAATTCGTAGGACTCTTGTTAACAGCTTGTGAACTTAATGGTGTTCAACAGTTGGTTGTCATGGAATGTGTCCTAATGAGATTTATTTATTGATCTCTTGGCTCTAGACTCGATTAGTGCATTTTGGTTTTAGTACTCGGAGGCTAGATCAGAGTGCCACCTATTCAATGTCAACTAACTTAGAGTGAGAAAGCCAATAGAAGTCATGTGTATCTCCGTGACAAATGAGACAAGTATCTGTTGAGAGAAACTTAAATGTCTGGTAAGGGTTGTGCAGTGCATCACTGGGTCCATGATGTCTTGTCTTCAATACCATAATTCATCTTTGTGAATCTGATAGATTATGTATTGACCCAGTTTCTGCCTAAAGTGTGTAGAGGGCTGCTTTATTTTCACCCTTTATCTATACATTTCTTTTCAATTCTTTAACCCCTTCAATGCTTACCAAGACGTCATTACCAATACCTTGTTGTGATTGTTCCATTGTTAGCTCAATCTTAGTCGGCATTATTCCCTTATTCTCATTCATCTCCAATCATACCTAAGGACTGCTATTTCTAACTATGGATTGTCCTTGGGTAGATCCCTCCGGTCCTGGTTGGATCATAGGACTAATACCTAACCTAACCACCTTATGACTTCAGAATCGTCATGAAATTAAGATGTTGTTGGGTATAAGATCATAACCATAAAACCTTTTCCGAAGAGTATAAAGCACTTTGAGTCATTTAGATCACTTATTATTTTCAAGATCACATTTTAATTACATTTCTCCTCTTATTTTAAATACTAGTTCACTTAGTGTTTCAAATACCATGTGATTAAAATTTGTCATGAAAATCCTATGGAGAAAACATATTAGCATGAATTATATTGAACATTAACTTGCTCCCCCTCAATTTTACATATGTTTGACACCTAAAAAATGATACCAAGTTGTAAAATGAATATAAAATTAAGGGTTAACATTGTTGAGCACACAATTTTGAAAGATTATAAATTGTCATTGAAGAAGTGCTCAACCACTGGGTCATCTTATAACGAACATTCTACTGAGTTGTCATTATTATTACTGAGTTGTTATTTAGATTAGTGTAAATGTTTTGAATACCGAAAGAATTTAAGAATAGTATCCAAAAACATTAAAACATTTGTTTTTCAAAAAAACTCTCCCTCAAACATTGATGCATTTTGAAAAATGACAACAAATATAGAAGAATTGTCTTGTAAAACTATATGAGGGATGAAGTGTTGAACATATAATTTTGAATGATTATGAATCGTCAGTGAGAAATTCTTGAAAAATTATGTTCAATATTTTTAAAAACATCATGTTAGAAGACTTCTCTTCTAACACTAAGGATAAGTGTACTGAAACATACACTCTTCTTTGTCCTTCGGGTTTGGGTTACAATCTGAGAGCAATTACAAGTCATAAAGTAAAAGAGAAATGACATGTTTTGAAAGCATTTGAAACTCTTGCTCGAACTTCATTTACACACCTGTGTCAATATTAATCGACATTTCTAGGCACGTAAATGTTATCGATTCCAAGAGACATGTCGAGAAGATTCTTTTTGGAAATTTTTAATTATTTGATTTTGTATTTTCTTTTTGAAATTTTATATTTTTGCATTTTGTTTTATAGATTTTATATCTTTGTATTTTGCTTTTCTGAAAAATATTTACAAGTCGATGTTTGATGAAATATCAAGCAGATTCATTTGTCAGAACCTCCAGTTCTGCTGGAGTCAAACATCTCATACCAATTCGTCTGATAAGATACTAAAACCTATCTTCGGGTAAGGCTTTAGTAAACATATCAGCTAATTGGTATTCAGTTCTGACAAAATACAATTCAATTATACCATTTTCAACATGTTCCTTGATAAAGTGATATCGAGTATGGATGTGTTTGGTATGAGAGTGTTGCACGGGGTTGCATGAAATTGCTATGGCTGACTGAGAGTCGCAATACAACAGTATTTTGTTGTAGTTGAAGCCATAATCCTTAAGTTGTGTCCTCATCCATATTACTTGAGCACAACTTGCAGATAACGCCACGTACTCGGCTTCTGCTGATGACATTGCAGTGCAGTCCTACTTCTTTGACATCCAGCTGACTAACTTATCATCTAGAAACTGTATTCCTCCAGAAGTGCTTTTGAGAGTATCAAGACATCCGGCATGGTCGGAATCTGAAAAAGCTGTTAGTTCAAAGCCAGAATCCTTCGAATACCAAAGTCCCATGTTAATGGTACCCCTTAAGTATCGAAAGATCCTTTTAACCTCTTTGAGGTGTTTTTTAGTCGGTCTTGCTTGATAACATGCACAATAACATACTGCTTGCACTGTGTCTGGTCTACTAGATGTCAGATACATGAGTGACCCAATTTTACTATGATAGTCAGTTTGGTCTATGAGTTTTCCACTCAAGTCTGCATCCAGTTTAGGTTTAGTAGCCATTGGTGTACCAACGCTTTCACCTTTATCCATACCATGTTTTTTAAGTATTTCTAAACTGTACTTGGCCTGGTTGATAAAGATACCTTGTGGGGATTGGTTCATCTGAAGTCCTAGAAAGAATTTCATTTCCCCCATTAAGGACATCTCAAATCTACTGTGCATTAATTTTTCAAATCTTTTAGAAAATTTTGGGTTTGTAGACCCAAAAATAATGTCATCGACATAAATTTGCATAAGTAGAATGTCCTCCCCGTATCTTATCATGAATAAAGTAGGGTTAATGATACCTTTAGTAAAGCCTTTGGACATCGGGAAATTTAAGAATTCATCATACCAGGCTCTTGGAGCTTGCTTCAATCCATATAGAGCTTTCCTTAGACGGTAAACTTTTTCTGGATGATCAGGATCAACGAACCCATCTGGTTGTGCAACATAAACCTCCTCCTTCAGTGGACCATTAAGAAATGTCGTTTTCACGTCCATCTGATAAATTGGAAAAGACTTGTGTGCAGCATAGGCAACGAAAATCCGAACAGCTTCCAAGCGAGCAACTGGAGCAAATGATTCCTCGAAATCAATACCCTCTTCCTGAGCATATCCCTTAGCTACAAGTCGTGCCTTATTGCGAATTACAGTTTGATCTTCATCCTTTTTGTTCTTCCATAACCACTTTAACTTGATTACAGTCTTGCCAAAGGGTTTGTTGACGAGTTCCCAGACTTGTAGTCTGTCAAATTAATAAAGCTCTTCCTGCATTGCCTCTATCCATGCAGAATCAGCCATTGCTTCCTTAATGTTTTTTGGTTCAGCAGTACTCACGGTGAGCGCGAACATATACATTTCAGGATCTGTTGCAAGTTGTCGTCTTGTTTTCACTGGTTTTGATGGATTTCCACGAACTTGTTCTAGTGGGTGATCTTTGGTCCATCGGTATTCTGAATCGTGTGGTTGATAGAAGGTATGTATATTTGAATTATCGATATTGCGTGAGGAAGACACAACAGCTTCTCGCACCGGTGTACAAAAAGGATTGATAAATTCATCATGTTGGAACTGTGTATCTGCTACTTGATTATCATTGTTTTCCTCAGCATTAACATTTGTAGTTGGAGTTGTCGGTTCTAATGGAGATTGAATATTCGTTGTAGGTGGTGTGTTTGTCGGTGGGAGAAGAAGACTTGTTGACACTTGAAGTACCTGCAGTGAAAAATTCATCGTACAGATGACCGAATAGAAGATCCAACTCTTGTTATGACGGAGCTTTGTATCTGCTAAAGGAAAAACATTTTGTAGTTGGGGATCGAGGCCAGGGTTGTCATAATCTGACGCTATTTGTCATTGGAGAATGAGGCCTGAAGCGTTATTATCAATAAACGTCTCAGACAACTCTTTGATCTCATCAAATCTAAGGTGTATGGATTCAACTAGCAATTGTGTTCTCTTATTGTAAACATGATATCCCTTAGACTAAGTGGAGTATCCTACCAGAATGCACGGATCCCCTTTTTCTTTCATCTTGTCAAGATTTTCACCATCTCTGGTTAAGTAATAGGTGCAACCAAAGATGTGAAGGTGTCTAATTAAAGGTTTCATGTCATTGATGATGTGATATGTAGTTTTCTCATGTGTCAGGATTATGATTGATCTGTTTTGAGTATAGCATGCGGTTGCAATTGCTTCAGCCTAAAAAAACAAAGGAAGTTTAGAAGCTAAAAAGCATTGTTTGAGCAGCCTCAACCAGAGTACGGTTTCATCTTTCGACAACATCGTTCTGTTCAGGTATTCGAGGAGTAGAAGTTTGATACTCAATTCCTTCTTCTTTGAAGTATGCATTGAGTGTCTTGTTTAAGAGCTATGTGTCTCTGTCAGTTCGAACAGAAATCACTTGAGCTTGAAGATTGCGTTGAATCATCTTGAGAAAATATTTTAGAACTTCTGGTATTTCATCCTTGGATCGTAGAAATAGAGTCCAAGTATATCTGGAGTAGTCGTCAACAATTACCAGAATGTATTTTTTCCTATTTATGCTTGCAACACGCATAGGACCACATATGTCTATGAGCACACCTATGGCTACTGCCAGACTGGATGTTGATTTTCAGGGCACCCCTACCGATCAGACAAAATATTATAGTATGATCGGAGGGCTCATGTATCTAACAGCCAGTAGACCAGATATTACTTTTGCCACCTTTATCTGTGCGCGTTATCAGGCACAACCTATGGTCAAACATCTCAAAGAGGTTAAGCAGATCTTTCGGTACCTAAGACAGTCCTACGACATGGGTCAATTGTATCCGAAGAATTTCGGCTTTAAACTAATTGCATATTCAGATGCATACCATGCAAGTTGTCCTGATGATTGCAAAAGCACGTCAGGAGGCTTACAATTCTTAGGTGAAAAGTTGGTGAGTTGAAGTTCCAAAAAGCAGACTGTATTGTGATGTCTACTACTAAAGCTGAGTATGTATCGTTATCCACTTGTTGTGCACAAGTCATCTAGATGCGGACATAGATTTTGGACTACGGATACAAATTCAACAAAATACTGATGTATTGTGATTCAAATAGCTCGTCATATCTTGCAATCCGGTTCGGCATTCGCGTACTAAGCACATTGACATCGGGTATCATTTTAATAAAGAACACGTTAAGAAGGTAATGGTAGAATTATACTTTGTCAGGACAGAATACCAACTTGCTGATCTATTTACCAAAGCTCTTCCAAAGGAACGCTTTGAGTACTAGTTATTGCATTGGTTGTGAGATAGAGATGTATTACTTCAAACACATTTGGAACGTTTGGCAAACTCATCTTCTTAAAAAAGCCATGCATCAAAACATGTAAATAAATTTTTCAAAAACAAAATAAAAGAATCCAAAAAAATATAAAAAACAGATAAAAACAGTATCTTTAAATTTGAAAAAAATTCAAAATCAATAAAAAGAATAAACATTGTAAAAAAATACCAAAACATAATTTCATAAACACACACATGTCTTCTCATTCAAATCAGATTATGATTCGGATTTTTCTCAAAAAAACTCTTTAATTGTGTATACGGGACATGATCTGAGGGGGTCGTTGTGATTCTAATAAAAATTTGTAGAGTGTGTAGATATGAGATAAAAACATGTGTTTTTGTAAATATTTCATTCACATATATTGTTTTTCTTCATCTTTAAAAGTCACAAGTCTTTTTATCTGAATGAAAACAATGATCTCATTGAATAAAATTTAATTAATTTCAAAACTTATTTTCAAAACAGGTGTGTATTCAAGGGGGGGTTATAAATTTTTGTGATTAGCCAGACTTTGAAAAAGACAAAAATCCCATTTAAAAGGACTATTCATGCAGAAGGATTACACTCCAAGGGGGAGTTTGTGAAATTTTGCTTGTAAAAGGTTATGTATAAACTCAAGGGACTAAAAATATCAAGTTTAAAAGGATAAATTTCGGTATGAAAACACAAGGGCCAAAAGTGACAACCGGTCAAAAATAAATTTCGACAAGTATAAATAGAAAAATTTATCATTTTTCTTTTATATTTTCTATTTCATTTTCTACAAGAAGGGTTTGATATTTTTCGATAGAGTATAATCTCGGTTTTCATAACGATTGCTTTCAAGTCCTTTTAAACGTAAGAATAACATCGAATAAATAATTTTTATGTGTGATTTGTTTGAGTTCTTGACATCAAAAATTAATTTTGACATAATTAAGGTTATCTAAATTAGGGCTTATAGAAATTAATAGTTTATATGTGTTCGTAGATGATAGTTTTATGTATATGTGTGTTTAATTGTTGTTATATTCATCTAGGATGCATGTGTGGCCATTTTCTATATCCTTGATCAATTTCGATAAGACTAATCAATTTCTATACAATCAAAATCAACCTAGATTGTTACTTTGATATTTAAATTAGATGTTAAGATGTTTGATGACTAATAAAGGGTTTAAAGGTTATAATTGATCATTTTTGATAAAAGTCAAAAGGTCAAATGGTCAAATTTTGATAAAGTCAAAGTCAAAAATCAAATATCAAATTTCGATAAGATCAAATTCAAACAGTCATATGGTCAAATTTCAATATGCTCAAATTTGTCACTTTCAATAAATCAAAGTCAAATTTTGATGACTTGTGTTGAAAATAAGAAGTTGATACTTTTTGGGCTATGTTTTGGGCTTTATGGACTCATTATGTATTATTGTATATATATAACTGCTTAATATTCCGAATTTGTTGTTGTAATGCTCGACTGTCTATAAAAGATCAGTATCTCATGTGGCTTATCTCTCATAATTACACAAAATCTTTCAAAAAGATTTCCAAAGCAAACAAAATCAAACTGTAAATGATTTAGTGAACAATATAGCTAGAATCAGATTTTTTTATACTAAATTGCTTAAGTGGTCTAAGTTACGTCCGGTTTCGGCCATTTTTTGAATCAGTTAATTGAGGTAGATACTTATTGACCTTAACAAGGTATAAGTTTCATTCGGCTTCGACCGTTATTTAAAGTTCAGAATGTGGTAGTTTCTTAGTGACCATTCAACTATTGTATAAGAGAACTTTGATTTTTTGCCATATATTCATTCAAACAAGTCTTTAAAAACTTCAAACATATGATTTTTGGTGAAATCTCAGTTTCTGTATTGTGTCAAGATGGTACTGTTTCACAAAATATGATTGATAACTCTTGAATATGATTGATAACTCTTGAATTTCTCAAAAAAGAGTCTTATTCAAAATCAAAGTTTGTCTTCATAGTTATTTAAAGAGTATCATTACAAAAAGATTTTCCAGTGAGGAATTTCTAAACAAAAAGATAGACAAAAACCATACGCGAGAAAGCAAATTAAAAGTGTGTTCGAAAAAGAATTGCCACAACACACAAAAAGTGAAATCAAAAGAATAATGCGAATAAAACGTATGGCATGTGCTCATAAAAGCAAGAATAAGCACATGAGAAACAAACTGATCAAAAATATATTCAAAAAGAATTGCCAGAACATATAAAACACACAGAGCGAAAAGAGACAAAAATGTTAAATATGAATTGTCTTTGATCTAAGACATTATTGTCACTCATTTAGAATTCATCATGGCATAACAACAACAACAACAACAAAGATATGTTCCACGAGACCAACTGTGTCCACCCAACAAACTCTTTGATCTCATGGATGCTAATAAGAAGTTTGATATGGTCAATTCACAATGCCCAAATGAAAGCAAGATTCTTGCAGACATCCTTAACAACCATACACTCAAATTATGTGTAGCAGCTTCTGCATCAGTGCCATGGATCTACATGTATCAATTTAGCATACTTTGAAGATGGATGATTCAAAGTTCAAGTTCAAGATTGTTCTTGATACTAAGTAGCTCATAATGACTGTAGCTGACTTCATATGCATATTTCGATTGCCTCAAGCATAGACAATAACCATGTTGAATTTGTTGATGATCCTACTTTTAGCCAGATGGTTCCATTCTTTTGTAATGTTCTTGGTTTTTCCCTAACATTGAGATCACCATCCAACTTTGTGTCAAAAGGACCCTCACAACCATGGCAGACATTGTGCAAGATTTTTGCAAGATGCTTAACCACTCAAGTCACAAGTCATGATCAACCACCAGTACAAATCATGCAAATGATCTATTGTTTCATTAATAATGTACATGTGGACTATGCTGAACTACTATGGGAAGGCTTGTACTACTTTCTTACGCATCTAACAACATTGATTCCTTACCCAAGGTTCACAAAGATTATTATTGATCATTACATGACTAAGCATCCTGATATCTCTAGAAGAGTTCATGACAACTATCATAGAGTTGAGAATGATGATCTTGTCAAAAACATCTTCAACTTTAGGAAGAATAAGGAAGGAACATGAATGAATATTCTTGCATGGGTGCTGACTGATGAAATGAAGCTTACTGCACATTATCAGATGTATGTTGCAGTATTTTAGGTAAATGTTCCTATGACTCAGTCACAACTGATTAAGTCTACCCAGAGAACGCATAGGACAACTAACGCCCCTAGGACACCTAACCCTGAAGTTACTGTAGGAGAATCCAGTGCTTAACACAAACCAATAGTGATTAGGTTTTGCGTACCACCAAGACGACAAGATCCAGAAACGCTAAATCCAACATCTGCTGAGATTGACATTACTAATTTGGATGAAACAATTCAAATTAGCATTGCTACACAACGTAGTATTAAAGATTATGAAGCTCAGAAAAATGTTGCCAAAGTGAAAGAGCACATAGTGGATGAGGAGTTAGATCAACTGCTGGAAGGCACTGAGAATGTTAATGTGGATACATTTATGGATGATGTTCTTAATAGTCAAGAATATCCTGGCACTAGGATAGATCCTAAGAGTGATAAGGAAAATCTAGAGGCGAAGAAAGATGTTGACATGGTGATTATCAATGATGGAGAGGAGGAAGAGTCAGCTGAAGATGAGTTTGAGCTAAGAAGACGAGAGAAGGGAAAGGGTATAAAGGAGACTATGGATACACCTCCACCCTCACCCACTAGATCCCCTAGGACTCATATTTCTCCTTTATCTACGGATAAAGAGACACTCTATGAATTGACGGTCATTACTCAAGATGCTCCTTCATCTGTGGATAAGGAGAAACTTAAGGAATTGACAGTTACTGATTCTACACCTTCATCATCTTCACCTTTATCATCTTTACCAAAACCCAAAACTAGAAGGTTCAGACGATACAAGACTTTCATTCAGTAGGCGGGCGGACGTTATGGCTACATGTTTACACACTTGAAGAAACATTTCATGCCAAAGAAAAGTTTTTAGGATCTTGCTAGAATTCTACAATCAATAATGGAAGAAGCCCTTCCTTTAATGGTTGGTGATCGAGTCAATGAAATTGTAAAGAAAACTATTCCATTATATGTTGCTAAAGGCTTATTATTGGACAAACAAAAGACTCAAGCTGATGTAGCTGCCATGATTGCTGAGGCTATGCAGAAGGAACGCGAAAATCTTCGTGCTGAGATTACCTTGCAAGTTAATAATGCCATTGCTAACAGTATTCCTCCACATGTTGATTCATTTTTAAGGAATTACATGTCGAACAACATCCTTCATGTCCACCCAACTCCAGCTCCCGCATCTTCTTCTCAAGATCTTTAGTATCAATTGTATTTAATGATGAATGATAATAAGAAGCTACAGAATGATTATTTGTTAATATGGTGGTCTTTAAAGATTAAGTTTGATAAGCCTGCTCCCTCTGCTGCTCCTTGTAGAACTGTTGCTATTTGCCCTAGAGATCATGATGATGCTCATCTTGAGGGGGAGAATAGTGCGAAGAGGCAGAAAACATTGGAACATGGAACTTATACAATAGGCGAATCATCATCTGAACAAGCTATGGATACTGAACCAAATCCGCCAGGCTCAGGTACACCAAAACAGTTAGATAAATTTGATGCATGTATGGATGGTTTTGGAACAGATGGTGATGAAGTTCTCAATGAAGAAGTATTACAAGATCTCTGGGAAAATATATCAGGGGAAGTTGATGAGACGCAACTGCAAAAAGCTATTAATGATATGCTGAGACAACGATGCAATTCAAGAGAAGAGCATTAGTATCATGTAGATCAGATGCATAATTATTTAAAGAATGATATTGTTTGGGAAAGCATGAAGGAAAGGTTGTCTCTACCAACTCCATAGAAACCAACTCCAGTCTATCACAGTTGCTAAAGAGATCCAAAAGCTCCACCAATGACTTTGCTAAACCAAGGCCTGTTCTATTTGAAGTATGGTAACTCAAGACAAAAGAAGTATACTTTGTCATTGCATAAGTTTCCTGCAGTTCCATTTCCTGATGATGACATGGAAGAACGAACTCCAAGATGGGTAAATAAACATATCAAAAAGTTTAATCTTTATGCTCGATATAGTGTTGAACACTAGAAGGATATGTGGGCAAAGCAATTCCATATCAGAAGGCAAAAAGAGCAAAAAGAAAAAACTGAAGAACTTTACTCAGATTCAAAGATCGTTGAAATAATCAGAACTTCGTATAAACTAGGTCATGAGCACAAGTTCATAACAAAGATTATAGCAAGAATGGCTAATGGAAAGATTGATCCAATCACAGAACCAGATTACAAATATCTCAACAAGAATGACACTGAAGATTTGTATCTGCTATGTGTAAATGGCAAAGTAAAAGATTACAAAGAAACTGAGATATTGGGATCATTGTCCGTCTTTATCAGAATCACTATCATCTGGGTAAGATTTCATGATTTCTAACTAGGCACGGAGAGTTACCAGCAGAAAGTAAACCTTACTGTTCCAACAATCACATTCCCTGGTATTGAAAGAGAGAAACTGTTTACCATCACCTCTAAACCTATAGTTGGCATGATTTATGAAAACAACAAAAAGGAGAAGATAGTGATGATTCATAAGGAGATTCATAAGTTAGTGATGCTACTTTAAAAATAGTTTTGGGAAAGTTAAAGAAGTACAATAAGGATGTGAAGTATGGTTATGCAAACCCAAGCCTTAGTGATGCAGATGTTGAATACTTACGATTCTATAAAGAAGACATTGAATACCGTTTGAAGCATCGGGATCAGATGAGACATTGGGAAATGTACGTGAATGGAAGACCACATGGATCAAGAAGGGATCGCACATGATAATCGACCCTTAGGATGAGATTGTTATGATGGCTATGAGTGTTGAATAACTATTGGACTTGATCATAGATTCAGGGGGCTCATACCATATACCATACCAGAGAGATTACTTGGTTGATTTTGAAGAGTATGACTGTGGTAATATACTGCTTGGTGATGGCAGGGAATGCCGTGTACGAGGGACGGGTAAGGTTCAAGTACAGATGAGGGATGGGTCAAGTTTCATGTTGGACAATGTCAGGTATGTTCCGGAATTAAGGCGAAACTAGATATCGTTGGGCACTCTTAAAAAAGAGGGTATGACCGTGAAGATGCAGTTGGGCAAGATGAAGGTTATAAAGGGTTCACTGGTGGTATTATCAGGCACAATAAGAGCTAATTGTGTGTATACCTTGGACGGTCAGGCAGTGACCATGAAGATATTAAAGGGTAGGAAGCAGTTAGGAGAATATCAGACTGGGTGGAAGATCAAGACGGGTAATGTTCTTGATTTTTGTAATCATAGGTCTACATAACAATGTACGAAGAGTTGGATCACTAAACATTTGGGTGTTGTAGGGTTACATCAGCAGAATGGGTTGGTTAAGGAAACAAACATGACACTCTTGGCTAAGGTACGTTGTTTTTTGATTTAGTCTAGTTTGTCCAAGTTTCTTTGGACAGAGGATACAACCATGTCTACATATCTAGTGAACAAGGTCACCATCATCAGCGATTGGATTTAAGACGCCTATAGATATGTTAGGGTTGTCAGGTAAAAAGAAAATTTATCTAATTACGATGCTATAAATCTTTCGACATCTTCTTTGCAAATATCCACTCACAGCTTGAAGCAGACCAAAACAACATTCCCTGCTACACATGAAGATGATATATACTATTAGTTTTTGTCTTCATACTATGGAATAAAATGCTAGCTACCATATATTCATATTGTTAACTAACTACGACTGTAATATGCAAAGCCAGCATACCTGAGTATCGACAACAATGACATTAGTTTCAGGGACAAGAGAAAGAGCACCCCAAGAATCTTTGTACGAAAACGGAAAAGCATAAATTACAAACCGACTGATGGAATTTGAAAGTAAAAAAAACTCAAGAACGTATGACAGTCCTAAACTACGATATTCTACCGGAAAAACCATGTTTGAGACCTATCAAGTCTCCAGAAAAGTTATTTAAAGGTATGGTACTAAAACCATTATATGTGTAAACTATAATAGTTTTTACGTTTATGTGGCTAATTTATGTTGAGGATTTGCCATGTCAAGATGCGGCTTCAAATCACCACCTGTTAAAATGAAGTGTGATTGCTAGATGGAATAAAAAGTATATGAAGGATATGTCATAAAATGAACATATCGCATTGATTGAGCTGTAAGCAATAATTCCCAATATAACTGAACATTACAAAACGATGCCAGCTCAAGAGTCACCAAACAGGGGACTAAAATTTATGTTTTTTTAGATAATAAGTTAAAGGCTTAATACGCATTGTGAATCTATTACCTTTTGACAACCCGTCTTGGTTTGCTTCTATAACATCCATCCACTTCCATTCTCGAATTTGTCCATCATCGCCACAACTAGATTAAAAATAAGCCAACACAATTAAAGGTCAATCAACATTAATAGTTTAAAAAAAGAGCATGAGTAGACCATTATAATAAGCTAAAACGTACTATAAGTTCTAGCATTAATCAAATTAATTGTTTTCAGATGAGGGAACACAAAATGTTTTGAGCTAATTAATTGCATTAAATTGATGTAGCTTTTCCTCGATGTGTGTCTATCATGTTGTAAGCCATAATCCATATAAACATTAACGCATAACCCCATAAGTAGAGTACACTTTAAGAAACCTACAAGAC
>BQNB010050587.1:0-41442 GCA_026074375.1 Tanacetum coccineum
GTGGCATAAGATTTATGCTTGCGCCAAGATCGGACAAGGCGTAACATACATCCATTCCTGGGAAATTACATGGAATAAGAAACATGTTGGGATCTCCAAGCTTTTCGGGAAGCTTTTTGAGGAGCATCGCCGAGCAATTCTCGTTAAACGGTATCTTAGCTAACTCAAGCAACTTTTCTTTATTCATGAGAAAACTCTTAATCGTAGGAGCAAATCTTGGCATCAAAAGTAAAGCATTCGCGAAACTAATGTCGAAGATCTTCTTCATTTGATTCGAAGCTTTGTCACGGGACTTTTGATCATCACGGCGTGAAGGATATGGAATATTTGGCTTAGGTAGACTCTTTGGAATATCGGATTCCAGAATGGGAGTGGTTTTAGGAAAAGTCTTTGGAACATCGGGTGTCGGAATATAAATGGGAATAACCGGAGGTGGGATTTGAGCGGTACTTCCTTGGAAATTTGTTTGCTCTTTATCCGTTGTCTTATCGGTTTCTCATTCCACTACCTTTTTAGGAGAAGGATTAGTAGGAATTGAGGGTCCCTCGTAAGCAACACCACTTTGAGTAGTGATCGCTTTCATCTCACCTTTCGGATTTGGAATGGTATTACTCGGAAGAGTACCCGAAGTTGAGGCTTGGGTTTGAAACAATCCACAAATCATGTTTTGCAAATTATTTTGAAAAGTAGTTTGTTGATTCATCATGACGGCTTGTTGAGATTTTATCGTGTTTTGAATTTCATTCTTAAGGTCTCCTTTCAATGAGTTGATTTGATTTTGCATGTTCCTCAACATCTGATCGTTATTCCTCTTGTAACTTGAAAAATCATTTGAAATCTCTTGTTGAACTTGATTATTAGACACTTGAAAAGATTGGTTTTGAAATCCTTGGTTTTGAAAATTCAGAGCATGATTACTGGTACGTGTGTAAGCACTAGTCAAATTTATATATGTATAGTATAAATCCCGTGACAATTCTTTCCAAATTACTTCTCAATCAAGAGAACATAAAAGGATAAAATCTCACTTAAGAAAACACAATACGTATATTTTTAACCGGGAAGTATTTTCTTCTCGGGTCGTATCCCAACGAAGTCGTGAATTGAAATTCGGGAATAATTCGGATTCGAGTCAAGAATGGATAAAGGATTTTTGAATTTTGAATTACACTACGAATATAATAGCACAATTAAACTATAGAAATGATTAAAGAATTAAAAATGGTGAACTAATACGAAAATTTAACAAACGTGAATTAAAAACGTGAGCTAAAACTAGAATTTAAAATCTAAAGCACTAATACTAACAAATTTTATACCTAAAAATCACAAAATTAAAAAGAAAATTTTAGGAAAAAGAATTAGAATTTTTTAGCTATTTTTGTATTTTCTATGAATTTTTAAAGAAAAATGAATTAACTAAAAATAAACTTTTTCTAAAAATTAACACTAAAAATCTATTTCTATTTTTCAAAAATACTAGAATGAAAAAGAAAATTATTACAAAAAGAATTAGATTTTTCCTACTATTTTTCTATTTTCTATGAATTTCTTAAGAAAAAGAAATTACTAAAAACCTATTTTAATTTCTAGAAAATACAAATTCAATTGGAAAAATAAAGAAAAATTGTTATTTCAACTACGAAAAATGTGCCAAAAAAATGTATGATATAAAAATGCCCAATTTTTACTAATCAATTGAAGCCTAATTTTGCTTATTAAAACATAAACCCTAATTTTATTAAACTAATTTTAAAAATATTAATCCTATTTTACTAACCTAAAAGAACAGGGTAGAAAATGCTAAAGATGAAAGTAAAGGGTAGGCGGGGTAAGTAACAAAAATTTACACTATAATGAAAACAGCACACCCTTAACTATTGAGAAAGTACCAAACAGACCCTACGACTTAAGCACAATTTAGCTTATTGCAAAAGTGAAAATAAGCAAAAACTTAAAACAGAAAAGTTACTCCTGAGCTTTAATACTACAACTTTAATAAAAGCTCTTTGACATTTTATTTGTGTTTATACTGAATAAGTAGAAAATCAGTTTTCTAAACTTTGCTACTGAAAACTATGAGGTTTCTTTGAAATCTAACTTTTCTAAATTTGGCTCTATTCTAGCTTAATACTAAATGAAAATAAGAACCAAAGAACTACATGAAGATAATAATGTCGCTACATAAGGATATCTAAAAAGAAATAAGCTAAAAGTAAACAAGATTAACAAGAAATTTGCTATAAAAAAGTAAAGGTTCAGGCTAATTACTATTATTAAGCAATTGCTAATAAGCTAACTAGCTCAAATCTAAATCCTACAAACTGAAATTTTGAAAATAAGCTATACTATGAATATAGAATAAACCTAGATAAAAGGATTTTGGAAATAACAACTAGAAATTAGGAATCCAAAAGAAAATCTTTGAAATCTCAGCTGCTGCTAATACCACTTTTGTAAGAACATAAGGACTAGTCTAAAGCTTAAAAATGAAAGTTAAAAGATGATCTATATAGAGCAAATGGAATACTTCTAAATGGCTTAAAACTAAATTCTTACTACTTACTTTCAGGTGTTAAAAGGTAGCTAGAAAATGATGAGCATCAGCAGTACTTACTGAGTAAATACTGCTAATGCTGATGTAATTGGCAAAACCTTAAGTGCAGGCCAAAACTCTAAGTTGAGAACTCATAAACTAACTAACTAAATGTTTCTAAGTTTACACTAACACAAATTTAACACTAAAATGCTGTAAATCACTTGACTACAAAATTACTTGAACTTTAAAAGTGTCCTGGTGCTAGTAAACTGTTTTGAGCTCTAAATCTTGAAATTATACAATCTAACTTTCAAATCCTTTTTAAAACTTGATTATATCACATAACACAACTGACTTATGTAAATGTGCTTACTAAAGTTGACTTTAAGAGTCAAAAGCACCTAAATCCAAACACTAGTTAACTAAACTGCCTAATTCTTATTTGCTTTTAAAATCTATTTTAAAACCTAAACTAGCTAATCCTTATATCTACTTTTATAAAAACTAAACTACTTAAGCTATTTAAGCACTAAAAACCAGAACTTATTAAAAGAAATAAGCTAGTTTATCAGCTAGCTTTTCCTACTATTATGACAGATTTAAAGGCAAAATGAAAATTAAACAAGCTTTAACTAATGAACACTTAAGACAGATAGAAAATAAACCTAAACAAACATGTTTGAAAAGGAATGAACAAGAATTAATAGCAATAAGCAAATGATTTAAGCTGAAATTGAGCTGAGATGAAAATTAAACAATGAAAACCTTGATTTATGTAGTCTCTGAACTCTAGGTCACTCTTGTTGAGTGAGTGACCTTAAAACACAATCCTAATGGCTACCTTAGCCTCTAAAACCTGAGCTTAAGCTCAATAAGCTGAAATGAGCTTATTGACTCCAAAAGCTTCCAATATCAATCACATTGAACTCAAATGAACATTGTTGAATTAAAATAGACAAAATCAGTATTTAAAAAGCTTTTAACAAAATTTGAACAACTTTAGAACAAAAGAAAACAGAATAAGCTCAATTGAGCTTATTACAAGCTTATTAGCTAAAACTGGCTTATATCATGAAAACTTTGAACACAAACACAACTCAACTAGTTTATTTGCTTTCAAAAGAATAGTACAGGATAAGAAACAGGAAGTACAAATGATTTGAAAGTTTAAAACTCAATTTGAAAAGATGAACAGTACAAGTAAAATTGAAAAGGAAAATTTACAAAAAACTAAATTCACTAACTCTCTCTCTCTAAAACTGAATAACAAGCTCCTATTTATAGGTGAAGGTGATGAGAAGATGAGAACTTCAATCATTCCAAGCCGTTGATCTCTTTTAACTTGAATCTTGGCCGTTGGATGTGATGGGTGAGGTGTTCGCACCAATCACTGCTTGCCAGGTGTGCAAAATGACGTGGAAATGAACTATGATTGGTGGATTTGTAGTTGGAAGAAACGGGAGAGGGATTTGGGGTGCTTGGGTTTGTTCGTGCTTTTTGGCGGGGAAAACGGTTACAAGGGTTGTTAGGAAGAAAAGATACCCCGCGTTTTTGTTTTAAACTTTTGAAAGTTTGGAATTGTTGCATAACTAGCCCTTGTGTTTCTTTTTCAAAAGTGTAGTGTATAAGTGAGTTTCAGAATTGACATTTCTGGCCCTTGTAGTTTTTAAAACATTGAATATGAGCTTTGAATTTGGGCTGGTAATCTGAGTTTGTAGTAAAGAATGGCCCAGGGCAATTTTTTGGTCTTTTATCTTCCATTGTAAGGGCACATAAGCGGTCATTTTCCTTTGTCCTTTTTTCTTTTCTTTCTTGACTTTTCTCGACCACGGTCTTGATCTGGCTTTTGATATTGGCTTCAAATCTCTCTCTTGTACTTGTCTCTTCATTTCTTGTCGGTTTTTGCTCGTTTTTGCTCTTTTTGACTTTGTTATCCTTCCTGCAGTTCGAGACAAAATTGCACTCTCATATTTCCATCACTTTGGCATTATTCTTCTGGCTTTTATTGGCGAAATCCTTGGGTATTTTATGTATACAATGTATCACACGTATCAATTTCTTTGAGCTTGAAACTTAATTTCTGGATATTTTTTGCCCCCCGATTAAAAGTGATTCCTTGAACTTGTGGTCTGGTGGTTCTATATGGTGGTACCAAGTGGGGGGCACGGAGCTTATTCTGGGTGGGGACTGGTTATGAGGACTCGATTCGGATGTATGGATAGGGGGCGGGGTTGGGTCGGGACGGCTGGGGGGGGGAGGTATTAAACAAACAATTTAGGGGGGGGTGGGGGGTGGATATCCCCCCTCCACACTTCTCTCCTATTTTTTTTTTTGATTATTTATTTGTTATTTTTCCATTTTAATTCTTTTTTTTTTTCAATCCACTCTTTAACTGATTGTATGTCCCGTAGTCGCACAAACACTAGCATGATTGTTATCGGTAGCCGACAGTTATACCAGATATGCGGCACCACCATATTTAACGTTAAGTTCCTCACGCTTCTTTAAACCGGAGCGGGAGTGACAACTTTTTTAGAAACAATCTCGACTAAGGTCGAAAGTTGATCTGCAAGCTTAACAATTCTTTCATCCGTTTTACTAGAAGTAGCATTCATCCTAGAAGCATTTGATCTATTTCGTGAATAACGAACTTTTGATTTGTTCTCAATTATGTTTAAAGCCTCTTCTTGTCGATCTTACTCAAAAAAGGATTTCTTGTTGAAATATCGAATGTGAGCATGAGAGTCTTCTTTGTCAGGTCCAAAAAATTGCTTATTATGAAAAAGATTAAGTAAACCATGCTTGATCTCGAAGTTCTCCGCGATGATTGCTGGAACAACGATACCCCTCGGTGGGTGCCTCGAGCAATTGAGCCATAGTACGTTGATTGACCTTCGTAACTACGGGAGGATCAGGATCTTCAAGATTAAAAGGTTCAACAAAATCCGGAGGGACTTGTTGTTGATGACGGTTAAGGTTACATGATTGAGAACGAGTGTGCATGCACTAAAATTTAAAAAGAAAATTTATACTAATTTTTTAGTTTTTATTTTTTTTCTTTTTTATTTTGGTATTTTAACAATGAATTTTAAATACGAACAATGAGATAAGACACTTAAACCTAATAATCAACTTGCTTCTCGGTAACTCTTCAAAAGAAAAACGCACAAAAGAGTTTGTTTAACTTTCGAAGGTGAGCCGTACGTCGCAAGAGACACAAAAGGTAAGTTTTTGATCTTTGGTTCGGGAACTTATTGATGGATAATACTTCAATTGAAAGTATTATTTGTTGGTGTTCTTTTACCAACTTGGTGAAATTATTTTTTTTCTTTTTATGGATAATGTTTTTATGTTTTTGGTTTTTCTTTTTTTTTAGATTTTTGGTTTTATATTTTAATTATACTAATAAAAGAAAATGAAAAATATTTTTGTATTTTTTTATATGAAAATAAACAAAATAACTTCTCTTGGAAGGATCTTCAAACAAAAATTTTCAAACGGCTTCAACAATCGTAGACAATCCTCCCCGGCAACGGCGCCAAAAACTTGGTCACTTCTGACTACACTCTTTAATATATAGTAAATATATAAAAAAATATACTTATAAATATATAAAAAGGAAGGTAGGAATCAAAAGATCTCAGTTATAATAATCCAGAAGTATGATTCCCAGGTCGTTATCCCCGATGAGGAAAGCAATTGAAAGTCAAAAGTCATTTTGAGAATCGATGTTTGAATGGGACAAGATTGATATTGGTTATCTAAAACTACAAGAAAATTAAAGCAAAAACTTAAAATTACTTAAAGGAAAACAAATTTTAGCTAAAAACATAAAACAAAAAAACTGTGACTAAAAAATCTAAATTTCCAAAAATAAACCTAAAATGAATTTTTCACTTTTAATAGACTCTAATTAACTAAAAAGTAGGATTAAAGAAAACTAGAATGAAAACGGAGTTAATTTGAGCTTGAAAACACGAAAAACGTGAACGGGAACGAATCTCGTTCTTTAAAAAATGAAATTTTGCAAATTAAACCCTACGGAAGTAAAACTATTTTTCCTAGGAACTATATGATAAAAGAAATTTTTCTAAAAAAGAAATATATTTTTTTGACTTTTTTATAATTTTTTATGAATTAAAAACGATTTTAAAGAAAATTAAATATAAAAAATACTAAACGTTTTATAAAAATTCTAATATATAGTATATGTATTAAAATATATTATAAATATATTAAAAAGAAAGGTAGGAATCAAAAATCTCAGTTATAATAATTACGGAAGTTGATTCCAGGTTCGTTATCCCCGATGAGGAAAAGTAATTGGAAAAATTGAGAGAGGTCATTTTAAGATCGTTGCGTTGAATGGGATAAGTTTTGATATAGGTTATCTAAACTACGAGGAAAATTAAGGCCATAAAAAACTTAAAAATTCACTTAAGGGAAAATTAAAAATTTTAGCTTAAAAAGTAAAACGGAAAACCTAAACTGTGACTAAAAACCCTAAATTTCCAAAAATAAACCTAAAAGAAATTGTTCACTTTTAATTTAATCTAATTGACTAAAAAGTAAGTTTAAAAAAACTAGAACAAAAACGGAGTCGAATTGAGCTTAAAAATACGAAAAATGTGAACGGAGAACGTTTTATGAAAATTCTAAAAAAATCACAAAAAATAGCTTGAACAACGAGGAATCCAAGAAAAATAAGTTAAGAAACACAGCTTATCAAATAAGCTGTGAAATAAGCTAAAACATCTTATTGTACTTAAGGAGCTAAAATGTATACAAATAATAGATTTTGCAAAGTCCTAACGGATGAGCTATTGTAGCGTGATGGTTGTGTGTGTGGGTGTTAAAACACTTGGTGAGGGTGGTAGAGGTCCCGGGTTCGAGCCTTGCTCACTCGGGGTTTCCAACTTTCCCAAGTGTTTTAATTTTTTCCATTATTTTATAACTTTTTAAAATACTTAAAAATAAGCTACTTTTGCAAAACAAATATTTTTATAAACC
This sequence comes from Tanacetum coccineum, assembly GCA_026074375.1. Taxonomy (NCBI): domain Eukaryota; kingdom Viridiplantae; phylum Streptophyta; class Magnoliopsida; order Asterales; family Asteraceae; genus Tanacetum; species Tanacetum coccineum. The sequence goes on from BQNB010050587.1 coordinate 7,550, forward strand.
ACAAATAAGCTAAGAAATAAGCTAAATAGGACAGAATTGCTTAAACTATATTAAACTAATAAAGAGCTAACTGTTGTCATTGTTAAACTCAAATAAGCAAACCAAATAGAGAAATAAGCTAACTTAGATAATAAGCTACTCTAAACAAGAAACAAAAAAAACAAAAATGAGCAACCCAATAAGCCAAGAATGAGCTTATGAACTCAACAGTACTAACTTTTAAGTTAGTACTGCCAGTTAAACTCTTAAGTCTGCTTAGCTATTAAAAGGCAAATAAGCACAATGAAATAAGAAATAAGCAAAAGCAGATACTCAACCACATCTAAGAAGCACTTAAGAACAAAAATAAGCACAATTTATAAGCTAGAATGACAGAAAAGCTAAAAAAACTTAAAAACACTTAAAATTTTACACTAGAAAGCTAATAAGCTCAAATAAGCTTATATCAAAACCAAATAAGCTAAAATGGGATTATACTAAACTAATAAGCTAAACTAAACCTAAATAAGCCATAACAAAAAGCAGATAAGCTAAAATAAAGAAATAAGCTCTATTGGTATAAACTGATAACCAAACAGCCCCTTAAGGCACCTTTGAGCTTATTTTTAAATAAGCTAAAGGATCCTAATGGACTTTTGGCATATTACCCTAAAAAGTACACCTAAAATACTACTTAAAACAAGTTTTAAAAACCATTTTGAAATTCAGAAACTTAATGAAAAGGTTTGTTGAAAACAACTTATACACTCAGAACACTTAGTTTTATTTGAGTTTGGTTTCTGAAATTGAAAAGACAAAAAGCTATTTTAAAAGCTAAAAACAGATCATCAAATAAGCTTAACTTCAAAAAGCAAATTGAAACAGATTAAACATGAACCCTAATCTACTTGTATGCTGAAAATCAAAATCTAAGAACAACTTTTACTTATTGAAAATTGATGATGAAAAAGACCTTTTTCTGTTTTTCTTAACTGGTGCAGTTTGCACAATTGCGACTCAAATTAAACTAGACAAAATGCAGACCAAAGGAACAGATTCTAATACTTATAATTCATCAAACTAAGAACAAATAAGGTTATTTCAATTACTAGAAGTGATTCAAGCTTAAAATTCAAAAGAGACCTTAACAATTGTGGACTTATATTAATCTAATTTATGAAAAACTAATTATCCCTATCCTAGCTTATGAATCTAGCTAAAACAGACTTAGTTGAAAGATTAAAATCAAAAACTTAAGACCAAATTGTCTCAAGCAGTACTAACTTGTGGTTAGTACTGCTGAGCCAAACACCCCCTTATTCTTATGAAAATTCATTTGAGCTTATGAAATAAAGATCTAGTGAACAAGAGTATCAAATACTCAATTTGATGAGTCTTTATTAACAATCTAAAGAACCAGATGTTAGCAAACTGAATAAGCATAACTAACATTTAAATAATTAATGCTAATTTTTTTAGTTTTTTTAATGATTTAAGAAGCAAAATTATGAAAACTATGATCTAGACTATTGAAGCTAAAAACAGATAATCAAACTTAACTAATAAGACATAATAAGCAATTATAAGCAAAAATAAGCAAGTAAATAAGCATATTAATCTGATTTAAACTATGAAATACTTGAAATTTAAAGAAGACTTACAAAAACCTTAGCTAAACAAAGGCTTGATTTGCTCAAAGAGCTGTCAACAAGCTCTAGCTTATCACAAGGATAAGCTAGTTAAGTCCTATGAACTCTTCCATTGCTAGTTCATCTTCCAAAGCAACCAAACCCATTTTAAGCATAGGTATTAACTGATTTTAAATGTTTAAGTATATTAAATGACTAATTTGAGCTCAATCTAAGCTTAGAGACTTAGAGAGCTGAGATGAGCTTATTAGAGCTTATGTAACAGTATGATAGCTTATAGAAAAGTGGATAAGAACTTTTAGAAATTTAAGAGTAAAACAAGCAAAAACAGATTTAATAAGGTAAACTACTATTTCATTGATTTAAAACAGATTACAAAACTTGAAATTGAAAATACAAGAGCTTAATAAGAAATTACATTTAAATGAAAAGTTTACTTAAACTACTAACAACTAAAAACGGGAAAAAGGAGATGCTGTGTGTGTGAGGCTTGCTCTTTATTTATAGCCTTCGAGTAAAGCTTCTAGGAGTCTAGCCCGCTCCTCTTATCCATGATCTTAGCCCTTAATCATTTGATCTCATTTATGGTCCGTTGGATTTGATATGATGAGCACACGGATTGCCAACGTGGCATTCCGTGTGTCAGAGTACTTGTGCTTCTTTTGCACTAAATTTAGTGCAAAAATCCAATCATTGGTGTACTTCTTTCAATATCCGCGTGTCCTTTCTTGTGGGGTTTTGACTAATGAGAGCCTCTTATGACGTCTAACTCTGCCAGCTTGTACCTTGGTACTCGAATCATAGAGCCACATCATCAATTGCCATTTACCCTATGATTTTGACGGGAGGTAAAATGAAGAAGGAGATGAACAGTAAAAACGAATTCCCGCGCCTTTTTCTTTCTTTTTATATCTTTATTTGACCCAGGTGTTTGGGGGTTTGACTTTGGGCCCGGGTAAAAAGAAATGTGCCCGAGCTTATGGTTTGGGCCTGGTTATAATGTTTTAGGATTTATATGAGATAACGACCGTTATCTCTTATAATATAAAGAGATAACGGTGTTAGGGCTTAGGCACTTTTGGTGAAATTAGGTTTAACATTTATGGCATTTTGGGAATTTTAAAGATTTTGTCTTTTTGTGGTTGACCAATGTTGATCAAGAGTTGACTTTATGTTGACAATTTGACCTTTCAGCAATCAAATCCCCAGCTCTTGTGCACTCTTTTCCGTTCTCGTGTCTGTGTCTGTCCGGTTTTTGATCGTTTTCTTGTGTTATTTGTAATATCTGTACCTACATAATCACAAAGACAAAACAAGCAATATACAAGCATTTTATGCACAATTTTATCTTTTTAGGGACATTTTTGATATAGAAAAGATATGCGATTTCTCGCATATCAAGGAGATGAATGAAATTTAATTTTTTATACCATGTTCCTGAGTTAGGAGAAAAATGAAGTGATATATGATGATTTTACAATTATACTCTTAATTATGTATAAAAGTTGTAGGAATATTAGGAGTAAATTTAAACATAGGTTAGGGGGTTAAGTGTACATTGTAATTTAGATTAAGAATAGACTATAACTAGGATTAGTTAATCTTGCCTTGTAAGGCAAGGAGTTTCCTATTCGAATTAGAAAAGTATTCTACCCCCTCATCCCTATAAATAGAGATGAGGGGGGATGCTAGTTATTCATTCTTCTTCCTCAAATTGTAAGCTTTATTAGATTTTTAATAAAGGGGTGTTTGAGGGTATACCGTCTGCATATTCTTGTCGGTTCTTTGTAGTCTCTCGTGTTTGCTATTTGTTCTCGATAAAACTCGCGATCTAGCGTTCCACGATCGAACTTCGGGTTTGTTTTCGTAATCGTACAACAAGTGGTATCAGAGCCATTGGTTAGTCGTGGTCTTCGAAGATCGAGTGCTAGATCGAGGTTTCGTGTCGTTCGTAGCAGTGTCGAGAGGAACAAGAAGTTTATGGTATCATTGCCCACGTGGAGAAGAAGCAATAAAAGGTGAACATAGATTGATTTATTAGAATTTGATCTTTTTGGGTTTCTAAAAAGTCAAGAACATTTATTTCGTTTCTTTTGTTTTTAAAAGGACGAATATAAAAGGGTTCCTGTCTTTGGTTTTAAAAAAGATCGACTTCAAAGGATTTGGTTTAGTTATTTTCAAGTCAATAAAATTTGAAGGTATCTTGTTGCGGATTTTTTTTCTTTTTTTTTTGTGGTTCAAGTTTCGACCGTGGTTCGCTTGGGTTTCAAGTTTATGATCGGGTTTGCTTGTTCAAAATCGAGGGTTTAGGGTTATTCTAATTAATTCAATTTGCAAGAAGGATTTATAGCAACAAGGGGAATATTGCACACGACTTGTGAGGCTTGTCGGTAAAGTTGGTTAAAAAAACAACTTGACAAGGTTTTTAGCAAGGTAATTTTAAAAAGGTTTTAGAAATAAAAACAAATATCTCATGGGAAATTAATAAGCTAATTAACGTCAAAGGTAATTCAACCACCTCAAAGCAAAATTTTCAAAGTTCTTCAACGACGTTCGATACAATCCAAGATATGGCTTATGACAAAACTTCACGAGATAAATATACGTTACACACAAAGAAGCATTCCGCGAAATACGCAACCATCATAGAGGAAAATTTGAGTACATGGAGTTGTATATAGGTCAATAAAGAAGGCAATAAAGGCTATAAACTATTGTGTTTTGGAAGATCGGTAGTGCAACAATGACCTATTGATCAACTTCTAGGTGAAATATGTATCTACTTCACTTAGTATGGTTTGTGTAAACTATTCTGCAAACGTGAGAAGAATTGTTCCTGATTTCTCGCATGTTCTCGCCGAACCGAATAATCACCAGATAAATGGTCTTGATACAGTATAGAACAATATTATTTTGTATTTGATGCCATTTTAATTTACAAATATACTGATTGTGCACGTTAATGACAAAGAAAGAAGATTTGTTCAAGCTACAATCAAAGTTTCAGACTCTGCTTAAGATTACGGTGTCGTTTGGGGGGAAAGCAGATTCCAGAAACTTCCGCCAAAAGGATATATGAAGAAAGCTTTTCAAGACATGTTATATGAATTAGGGGAAGTTAATCCAACTCATGCATACTACAATGGTTCCATAACAAGTAAAGACACAGAAGATCCAAGCTGGAGTACAAGTTTCAAGACAGAAGATAAAACACAGAAGCATCTCAGCATTGTAAGCGCTTGAATACTTATTTTTGATGTATTTGTACTTGTTAGGAACATTATAAGTAATTCCGTATGTCCACAATATGTGGGGAATGATTTAAGCCATAAAATATGTCAACTTATACGAATAAACATTAGTTTACTAATATTCGGAAACGCAATAGGTTTTAGAAAATGACAATTTAGGTAGTTAAGCATAACACAGACTATATATCCCCTCCAAGACTTCACATATATGTGTGAGTGATAATCATTTTGTTTATAAGTGTAATTGTTTCCTATTCTCTGCTCTAGAATCACCCACATCTTTCCCCTCTCTATCTTTTCTCTCAATAATATGGCAATTATTCTTTAGATCCTCCTGACCCTTTGGGTCCATTTTTAGCTTAAGTGATTTCTAATGATTAACAAATGCTTTTAATCCAGTGAAATCAAACACCTGCACTTACAAACTCTGTATCTGAGAAAGATATTTCATCAAGTCAGGGGTTAATCTGATATCCCCATTTAAGGCTGTTCAAGAACAACCTCTAAACGTGACTTGGAGGTTTAGATAACTATGACAAAGCAAAACTAAATCAGAAATAGAGAATAGAGGAGATCAACGTTTTGAGTATTCATGCTTAGAGACAATGTTGTTTGATATTAACAGTCTACAAACCATACTACCACTGTCAAGATTATAGTTGAAAGGAATACTGATCCTTTTTTGCCTACTAGGATGTTTTAGAGAATATAAGTTTGTTTAGGAGCATTAAAACTGGGGTTTAGAGCATGTAGAAGAGATCTATTAGGCTTAGATGGTGCTGTGTCATAAAGGGTACACCATCCAGTCCAAGTAGAGTGGCAACTGTTGTACTTGATATAAACAGAGAACAATCAAATTTAACAACCCATTGTCCTATGCGTTGGTTGAAGCAAAAATAAGAGTTTCATGGAGCAGGAGGTTGTCTTGCAGTGTTAGGGTGACTACATAGAATTGCCTCCCCAGATTCAAATTTTCAATAATCATTCAGCAGTGATATACAAAATTAGTAATTATGCTTTACAATCTAAAATCTTAATTACAAAATAATTATGAATTGTAACTGATTAATGAATTGGTTCATGCATGGTATCCTTCCAGCCATTAAAACTATGTACCCAAGTGCAAAACACAAATATTGCTTGTGACACATACATGAAAATATGAAGCGGGGATGGTGTGGACAAGCATACAAGGATTTGTTGTAGAGAGATGCATCTGCTACAAATGTTAGGGATTTGAAAAGTGTATGTTGGAGCTTAAGACGATGAATCCTAAGGCACATGAATGGTTAAACAAGATACCAGCAGAACATTGGGTTAGATCTTATTTTTCAAGTAACACATAAATGCAAGGACTAACACTGTAATTTTCTTAATGCCATCACAGTTTTTACTGCTTTCATATTTATGAGTATTAGGTATAGTTGTATAGAATTTAAAGATTTTATATTTTTTGATTTATAGGTAGAGGCAAATCTAATTTATAGCTCAACAACATCCGTGAGGTCTTTAATGGTAAAATAGTTGGAGGTAGGGACAAGCCAGTGATCACACTTTTAGAGTACATCAGGGAGTATTGCATGAAGAGATTTCTGAATATACAAAGTGTGATTGATAAATTTACTGGTCCTTTAACCCCTACTGCAACAAGAATCATGAAATCCATCAAGAAAGAAGCTCATTTGATGAAGGTGCAGCAGAATGGAGCAAATAAGTTATCAAGATTCATTTTTATTTTTATGGTGATCAAGTGTGTTTTAAATGTAGTTAAGACAATTGTTTCATGTAGGAATAGGAAATAGGAATTGGACAAGGGATTCCATGTAACATGTTAAGCTTATTGGAATATGGCAATGATGACAAGGCGAAGTCCACAATTCAACAACACATTGTGGAAAACTAAAAAGAGGCGGTTTAAAGTTTACCACCCGCATTTAATTTAATGTATTATGTTGTTTTATAACAACTTAGATACTACTGTAATGAGAATTCAATACTTTCACAATACTGACTAAAAAAGATTAAGTAAGAACAACTAAAGAAAGAAAGAGAGAAATTTAGAAAGAAAATCAAACCACAACACAAGGCATTATAAGTGGGTAAGTTAACGAAGCACCCTCTTCGCCCTACTCTACTCCTCGAGCACCCTAACTCGAGAGTGTATTCTTGCACTATGTCAACAAACAACTCCCTTATGTACGAGAAAATTCGATACAAAACTTCTTGCTTATATCAATTTCCCGGACACTAAGCAAGATGTCAGTTTCTAATCTTAACTAAACCAATCTATCATGGACATCAAACCTAACTTTACTACATTCACGACTATCACAACACACCCACTTCACAACTACACAAACTTCTCGCGCCTTAGTATTCTTCACCATCACTACATCACTACTTCACGTTCTGACTTTCACACTATCTATCACAACTTGGATGAATCACAAAGATTCAACTATAGCTTAAAACAATCACCAATCTATCTACTACACAACTTTACTAGATTTACAAATATTTACCGAGTTAGATATGGATACAACATATTGCAAGTAACACACATAATGTGATAATACTTCTTCTCACTTGATAAAGGAAGTATTCTTATTCTTCCCTACACATGAGGAATTGAGCTTGGATCACATGGAATCAAAGCTTTATGATTAAAAATCAAAGGAATTTTAATGGAGATGTGTTAGCTATTTTGATCAAATAGAATGAGTGTAAAAGGATAAGAAAATAGTAGGGAATATCCCAGTATTTATAGGAAATTCAGGAGGAGCTCAACCAATGGGTGTTCCCCCCTTAAATAGGTGGGCGGTCCCTTAAAGATAAGGGGGCCTGCCCGTGGTTACTTTAAAGTGCGCCCTAGACTAGGCGTCCCCATTTGTCCAATTGTGTAGAGGGGAATTTTTCTAGAACTTTCTAGCCGTTTTTAGGTTGAAAATTTGAATTTCAAATGTTAATTTTGAGTAAAAACATTTCTTTTAATTGTAGAAAATGATTTGTAATGTTATAAAATATTTGAGCAAACATTTTGATAAAGTATGAGGTTGAATAAAAACTTCCTTGATCATAAAAAAAAAAAAATGCAATAAAACCTATTTATTTCATCACCTTTAATTGATGATAAATATTGAAATTGAAAATTTACTAACAAATAACTTGATTACATTTAATTTTTTCAATATGAACGTTTTTTAAATTTTTGTGATTAATCAAAACATAAAGAATGGTGAAAAATATTATAAATGTATTTAATGCATTAATTCTATCAACAATCTCCCCATTTGATTGACATACAAAATCTAAACTCATAAAATATAAAAACAATTAACAAAAGAATATTAGTGATTTTATGTCATTTTATCACCTTTTATAGAATCAAAAAGTCTCATCGAGAATCGCTAGTAAAATTGAAGAATAAATGCTTCCCCCTTCATGTGTGCTCCCCCTCATCAAGGCACCAAGGAATCGGCTATGGTATCTGGCTACAAAAACTAGTTAGAACAATACAAGTATTCAAAGATGAAGCAAGACGGAAACATATGCTTAATAATAATACAACCAACGATAATCATCCATGAAAAGTAAATAGATGTGTGAACACACTCATGCAACATAAGGAAAATAATAAAATGTTAACATACATGAAATATTTAAACTACAAAAAGTCCAATAACTAAAAAGCTCCATAAGCCTTTCTTGCAAATAGTGGAATGGCCAATTATTTAAGAAACAAAACATAGATTATTTTATTTGGAGAAGATGATGGAGGTTTGGGATGATGGTTGTTGGTGGTTGAAGAGAGCATAAAGTACAAAAATGAAAACAATATATGAATTTCAAAAACACAACACATCACATACCTCACAAGCACATCATAAAAATCACAAAATAAATCAAAAAAACAAACATTGTAATGAAACATCACGTCAACAGTAAGGGTTCATGGTGAGATAGTTAATACCTCATCAACACACAACTACAAAAACACCAAATATTGCCACACTCAATCGAAACCAATAAACAAACAATCTACCCTCTAACCCAAAAATTGTAGGTATCATTTAAGGCCACAACAAAGGCCATAATCACCATGTCGGTGCTCTTCGAGTAAATTCCAAAGGTATGGATGCCCAATGATGTGGTAGAGAATGTGATGGTGATTTGTGATGTACATCTATTGGATTAATTGGGAAGTGAGAGGGTTATTTCCATTGAGTTGGGTGCTTGAGTTAGAGGTGGTGGAGGAACTCTAGGTGGAGGTGACAATGGAGATTAGAATACCCAATGGTGGTAGGGTGATGATAAAGAGTTAGTGATTTTTGTTGTGTTGTCAATGATTAATAAGAATGTGTCAATAGTGGAGTGTGTGGTTTTAGAGGGAGCATGTAGATCACTTGGAGATGAGAACTTGAAACTTGGGAGATGGGTTTGTAGTTCTAATTTGTCAAGTCCACAAAGAGTTGTATGTTGTATAAATATTAATTTAGGTATCTTGATGCTGCAAATGGAAGCTTGAGGTGATGCCATGGATGTTGATAATGGTTGATGAATGATGAAGAAGATGGTGTATTGAAAATGATCATTTAGAGGGGATTTATGGGAAGGAAATGGTTTGAAATAGGAATGAGTTTGAACTAATTTAAGTTATTCCAAATTATGTTCGAACATTCTGGGCAAAGATAACTAAGACTAGGTAAAAGAGGGTCAAAAAGCAAGAGAAATATTGTTTTGCCTGTGATCTACTAGGGCGGTCCCCTTAATTAGGGGTCGGTCCCCTTAAAGATAAAGGGGCCGCCCGTTATGAATTAAGGGGACCCGCCCATGATGCTGGTATCTTATTTTTTCACGAGAAAAAGATTTTTCTCAGAATATTTTTTTGATAGTATTTCTGTTTTGGTGGATATTATGCATGCAAGCCCTATTGATTTTTAATGAGCACAATAATCATATAACATGAATACACACATAAAATCATGAACCAAACTCGGCATATTAGTTTTGATTAAACAAAACCACAAAGGTTTAAATCATCATAGCAAATAAGTATCTAAAGATAACTAATAACCAAGTCTTTCTGAGATATATCGTATAATCACCACACCAAGTTTTAGAACATACACATAAATCAAGTTTAAAAATTATCTTAAAACCACATTTAGCTATCAAGAAAATATCTCTCATATGACTTCACTTCTTCTTCTTGCTTAAACCTCCGTTTAGATGCCTTTCCAAATGACTTGAACCCTCCGCGCATCTCCTCATGCATTCATTGCGTTTGGTTGAGCAAGGTAGTTTGTCGTGCAAACAGAGTTTCATCGGTTTGCACTGAAGAGGAAGGTATATGGTAGTTTTGTGAAGTCGTAGTAAGAAGAGAATAAGATAGGTGGTAGAGAGAAGGAGACTTGAACGAGAAGTTTCGACATCACATCGTGTTGATGAGGATGACCGTGCCTGATGAAAAGAGGATGTACAAGAAGATGTGAACGGCGTGCCTCCACTATCACTTCAAGTCGTCGAGTTTGACATAGAGCAGAGGAACTCATGACTCGCTCAAAAACAATGTCAAAGAGGTGCCATTGTCAGATTAGATACGTTTTCCATGAGGTATCAATAAAGACGAGTTAAAAACATTCATATGAATAAAATGAGATTTAGCGGTTGATACTTTGGCACATTCGATTATTTTTCTTTTGACAAAGAAATAATCATAGCATTATTTCTTTGTCAAAAGAATCGAATGTGCCAAAGCTACTCCAACCGCAAATCTTCCATATGACATGTTTTTAACTCGTCTTTATTGATACCTCATGGAAACGTATCCTCATCTTGACAATGGCACCTATACATTGTTGATCGAGTCATGCGCCTCCTTGCTCTAAGACAAACTCGACGACCTTGAAGTGATCGTGGCAAGGCACGCCGTTCCATCTCTTTTACATCCTCTCATCATCAAGGCACGTCATCTCATCAACACGATGATGATGTCGAAACTTCTCGATCAAGTACTCCATCTCCTACCACCTATCTTAACTCTCTTCATCCACTCGACTACCAAAACTACCATATACCTTCCTCTTCCGTGCAAACCGATGAAACTCTGTTTGCACGACAAACTACCTTGCTCAACCAAACGCAATGAATGCATGAAGAGATGCGCGGAGGGTTCAAGTCATTTGGAAAGGCATTAAAAGGAGTGTTTAGCAAGAAGAAGAAGTGAAGACATATGAGAGAAATTATCTAGATAGCTAAATGTGGTTTAAGATAATTTTTAACTTGATTATGTGTAGTTTCTAAACAACTTTGATGTGTGATTACCGAACTAATCAGAAAGACTTGGATATAGTTTTATCTTTAGAATACTTAATAGCTATGATGATTAAAACCCTTTGGGTGTTTTTGTTTAATCAACAAATTATGCTACTTAGTTTTCATGATTTAAATGTGTTATTACATGTTATATGATTAAATGTGCTCATAAAACTCAATAGGGCTTGCTGCAAATAAACCACCAAAACAGAAATACTCTCAAAAAAATTCTGAGAAAAATCGTTTTTCTGTGAAAAATAGATACCAGCAAAGGGCGGTCCCCTTAATTCATAACGGGCGGCCCCTTATCTTTAAGGGGACCGACACATAATTAAAGGGACCGCCCTAGTAGATCACTGGTAAAAAATATTTCTCTTGCTTTATTGACCTCATTACCTAGTCTCAGTTAATCTTGCCCAAATGCACAACATAATTTGGAAATAACTTAAATTAGTTCAAAACTCATTCCATATATCAAACCATTTCCTTCCATAATCCCCCTCAAAATGATCAATTTCAATCACCATCTTCTTCATCATACATCAAACATTATCAACATCCATGGCAACGACCTCAAACTCCATTATGCAATCAACCAATAACCTAAATTCATAATTATACCACCTAAACAACTCTTTGTTGACTTGACAAAATAAGACACTACAACCCCATCTCCCAAGTTTCAAGTCTCATCACCAAGTGCTCCTAATGCACCCTCTAAAACACCATCCACAAAAGACACATCATCTTCATCCATTGACAACACACCAAAATTCACAAACTCTAATCCTCACCCTTCACCAATGGGTATCTAAACTCCCCATTGTCACCTCCACCTAGAGTTCCTCCACCACCTCCAACTCAAGCACCCAACTCAATGGAAATAACCCTCTCACTCTCACCCATTACTCCACTAGATGTCCATCACAACTCACCATCACTTTCTTCACCCATCATTGGGCATCCCATCCCTTGGAATTTACTCGAAGCGCATGGTGATTCATGCCTTTGTTGTGTCCATAACTGATCCCTCATTTTTTGTGGGCTAAGGGATAACTTCATAAAATGTTTTCATATATATGAACATATGCACTTCACAACCACAAACAACCATCATCCACCACCTCCATATCTTCCTCCCAAACTAAACATACTCTATGTTTAGTTTCTTAAATAATTGTCCATCCACTATTTTGCAAGCAAGTCCTATGGAGCTTTACTAGTTATAGGACTTTTTGTAGTTTAAAAATTTCATGTATGTTAACATGTTATTTATTTTCCTTATGTATGCATGAGTGTGGTTCACACACTATTTTACTTTTCATGGATGATTATCGTTGGTTGTATTATTATTATGCCATATTTTTCCGTCTTGCTACATCTTAGAAATACTTGTATTGTTCTAACTCGTTTTTGTAGCCAAGAAACCATAGCTCGATTCCTTGGTGCCCTTGAATGAGGGGGAGCACACATGAAGGGGGAGCATTTATTCCGTCAATTTTACTAGCAATTCTCGATGACGCCTTTTTGATTCTATAAAAAGGGGGATAAATGACATAAAACTCACTAAATACTTGTTAATTTTTTTTTTATATTTCAATTATTTTATAAATTTTGTAATCATCATAAAAGGGGAGATTGTTGATGGAAATAAAGCTAAAAACAGAATTAATATTTTTCCATCTTTATGTATATTGCTAATCACAAAAAAGAAAAACGATCCAATGAAAAATTAAATATAAACAAGTAATTAGTAGTAAATTTTCATTTCAAAAATTAATCACTTAAAGGTATGAATAAATAAATGCTTAATGCATTTTTAATGATCAAAGAAGTTTTTTATTCAACTCATACTTATTAAAACATGTTGCAATATTTTTATAAACATTAACAAAACATATTCTACAATTAAAATAATGTTTTACTCCCAAAATAAACATTTTGAAATTCAAATTTTCAGACCTAAAACGGCTAGAAAGTTCTAGAAAATTCCCCCTACACAAAAGGACAAACTGGGGAGCGCCTAGTCTAGGGCGGCCCCCTTAAATACACGGGCGGCCCCCTTATCTTTAAGGGGACCGCCCACCTATTTAAGGGGACCACCCATAGGTAGACGCTCCTCCAGAATGTCCTATAAATACTGGACTATTCCCTACTATTTTCTTATCTTTTACACTCATTCTTTTTGATCAAAAATAGCTCACACATCTCATTAAAATCCTTTGATCATTTAATCATAAAGCTTTGTTTCCAAGTGATCCAAGCTCAATTCCTAAGTGTAAGGGAAGAATACTTCCTTTATCAAGTGAAGAAGTAATTAACACTTATTGTGTATAGCGAATCATGTTTTATCCATATCATAACTTGTAAATCATTTGTAAATCTTGTAAAGTTGTGTAGTAGATAAATCTTGGTGATTGTTGTAAGTATAGTTGAAATCTGTATAGATTCATCCAAGTTTGTGTATAGTACGGTGTGAAAGTAGAAGTGAAGTAGTGATGTAGTATGGTGAAGAATACTAAGGCGCGAAGAAGTTGTGTAGTTGTGAAGTTGTGTTGTGAAGTCGTGAAAGTAGTAAAGAAGTTGTGAAGTCATGATAGATTGGTTCTAGTTAAGATTAGAACTCGACATCTAGCTCAGTGTCGGAAATTGATATAAGCAAAAGTTTATGGACGATTTCTCCGCCATAAGGGAGTTTGTTGACATAGTGAAGAAAACTCTCGAGTTAGGTGCTCGAGGAGTAGAGTAGGGCGAAGAGGTGCTTCGTAACCGAACCACTATAAATCCTTGTGTTGTGGTTTGATCTTTCTAACTCTTATCTCTTCTTTCTTTAGTTGTTCTTACTTATCTATATTATTCATATTGTGAAAGTATTGAATTCACAAAAAGTCGAATCTAAGTTTTTATAAAACAACATAAACATTAAATTAAAAAGCGGTAAACTATTCAACCCTCTTTTTAGTTTTCCACAAAAGTGTTGTTGGACATGTGGACTTCGCCTAGTCATTCATAGCCATATTCCAATAAGCTAACATGCTTACAAGGAATCCCTGCCAATTCCTATTTCCTATTTCCTACATGAACATGTCATAGTCACTACATTTACAACACACTGATCACCAAATAAACATGAAACTTGATACTTATTTGCTCCATTCTGCTGCTATCGTTGTACATTAGACGTTCAACGGATGAGTCGATATGCTATCGTTGTACATTAGACGTTCAACGGATGAGTCGATATGCTATCGTTGTACATTAGACGTTCAACGGATGAGTCGATATGCTATCCTTGTACATTAGACGTTCAACGGATGAGTCGATATGCTATCCTTGTACATTAGACGTTCAACGGATGAGTCGATATGTTATCGTTGTACATTAGACGTTCAACGGATGAGTCGATATGCTATCGTTGTACATTAGATGTTCAACGGATGAGTCGATATGCTATCGTTGTACATTAGATGTTCAACGGATGAGTCGATATGCTATCGTTGTACATTAGATGTTCAACGGATGAGTCGATATGTTGTCGTTGTACATTAGATGTTCAACGGATGAGTCGATATGCTATCGTTGTACATTATATGTTCAACGGATGAGTCGATATGTTATCGTTGTACATTAACTGTTCAACAGATGAGTCGATCGATGTACATTAGATGTTCAACGGATGAGTCGATATGCTATCGTTGTACATTAGATGTTTAACGGATGAGTCGATATGTTGTCGTTGTACATTAGATGTTCAACGGATGAGTCGATATGTTGTTGTTGTACATTAGATGTTCAACGGATGAGTCGATATGTTATCGTTGTACATTAGATGTTCAACGGATGAGTCGATATGTTGTCGTTGTACATTAGATGTTCAACGGATGAGTCGATATGCTATCGTTGTACATTAGATGTTTAACGGATGAGTCGATATGTTGTCGTTATACATTAGATTTTCAACGGATAAGTCGATATGCTATCGTTGTACATTAGATGTTTAACGGATGAGTTGATATGTTGTCGTTGTACATTAGATGTTCAATGGATGAGTCGATATGCTATCGTTGTACATTAGATGTTTAACAGATGAGTCGATATGTTGTCGTTGAACATTAGAAGTTTAACGGATGAGTCGATATGTTGTCGCTGTACATTAGATGTTCAATGGATGAGTCGATATGTTGTCCTTGTACATTAGATGTTCAACGGATGAGTCGATATGTTATCGTTGTACATTAGATGTTCAATGGATGAGTAGATATGTCGTCCTTCTACATTAGATGTCTAACGGATGAGTCGATATGCTATCGTTGTACATTAGATGTTCAACGGATGAGTCAATATGTTATCGTTGTACATTAGATGTTCAACGGATGAGTCGATATGTTATCGTTGTACATTAGATGTTCAACGGATGAGTCGATATGTTATTGTTGTACATTAGATGTTCAACGGATGAGTCGATATGTTATCGTTGTACATTAGATGTTCAACGGATGAGTCGATATGTTATCGTTGTACATTAGATGTTCAACGGATGAGTCGATATGTTATCGTTGTACATTAGATGTTCAACGGATGAGTCAATATGTTATCGTTGTACATTAGATGTTCAACGGATGAGTCGATATGTTATCGTTGTACATTAGATGTTCAACGGATGAGTCGATATGTTGTCGTTGTACATTAGATGTCCAACGGATGAGTCGATATGCTATCGTTGTACATTAGATATTTAACGGATGAGTTGATATGTTGTCGTTGTACATTAGATGTTCAACGGATGAGTTGATATGCTATCGTTGTACATTAGATGTTTAACGGATGAGTCGATATGTTGTCGTTGTACATTAGATGTTCAACGGATGAGTCGATATGTTGTCGTTGTACATTAGATGTTCAATGGATGAGTCGATATGTTGTCGTTGTACATTAGATGTTCAACGGATGAGTCGATATGCTATCGTTGTACATTAGATGTTTAACGGATGAGTCGCTATGTTGTCGTTGTACATTAGATGTTCAACGGATGAGTCGATATGCTATCGTTGTACATTAGATGTTTAACGGATGAGTCGATATGTTGTCGTTGTACATTAGATGTTCAACGGATGAGTCGATATGCTATCGTTGTACATTAGATGTTTAACGGATGAGTCGATATGTTGTCGTTGTACATTAGATGTTCAACGGATGAGTCGATATGTTGTCGTTGTACATCTAATGTCCAACGGATGAGTCGATATGTTATCGTTGTACATTAGATGTTCAACGGATGAGTCGATATGCTATCGTTGTACATTAGATGTTCAACGGATGAGTCGATATGCTATCGTTGTACATTAGATGTTCAACGGATGAGTCGATATGTTCTCGTTGTACATTAGATGTTCAACGGATGAGTCGATATGTTGTCGTTGTACATTAGATGTTCAACGGATGAGTCGATATGTTGTCGAGAAAGTTGAGCGGGAAAATTTGCCGCTCAGTTTTTCGTTGATTTTTTTGTCAATCTTTAACCAAAGTATCCCGGGCGACATGTCGCCCGAGAAACCTTGTTCAAAACTTTGACTAAAAGGTCTATCAGAATTGGTGCCACGTAGGACGCATTTTTGTCATTTTAGCGGATGTTCCCGGGCGGACAATTGTCGCCACTGAAAAATTCATCTTCACCTGTTTCTATTTTTTTCTTGTACGTGATACTTTTCCTCTACCAATCATTAACCTATCGGAGTAAAGATTGTATGAGAAATCTATACCAAAACGAACTAGGAATTAATTAAAAGATTCCATGTTGAATATCACAATTGCATTCGGCAATAAACGATAATTCGATAAGGGGATTGATATGTGGTGAAAACACCATTTCGTTTTTTTATATCAAAAAATGACCCATAGATGACAAAATTGTGCTTAAAATGGCTCTGTATATTGCTTGTTTTTGTCTTTATGATGTGTAGGTACGGATATTGAAATCTCAAGAAAACGGGTCAAAAAGGACAAACTCGGACACGGGAATGGGAAGAGAATGAAAGTTACAAGAGCTGGGGTTTCTAGCCAAAAGGTTCAACATTGGTCAAATACTAGGAGACAAAACCTTTCAAAATCCCAAAATGCCCTTAATGTTAATCAAAAGTCATAAAAAGCCCCTTTAAACCCTAACACTCATTATATTTTTATTAATAAAAGTTCAACGGTTGTTAACCTTCTTTATAAAACCTAAATCTAAAACCTGTTAACTTACCAAGCCCAAAACCGTAAACCTTGGCTAATTTTTTTTAAATAAGCCCGGGAAGTCAAAATTATAACCCGGGTCAAAGAAAAAATCAAACGCACCCTTTTATAACGCAAGAAATGTTGTTGTTACTGTTTATCTTCTTATTTGATTTACCTAGCCTCAAAACAAGGGGTTAATGCAAATTAAGGACGTGGCTATGCAATTCAAGTGACAAGGTCCAAGCTGGCAGAGTTATACGTCACATGAGCCTCTCATTGGCTAAAACCCAAAAGGTCTGACACGCAAGATTTGGAAAGAAGCACACGAGGACATGGAATTTTGCACTAAAATGAGTACAAAAAGAAGCACACAAGGTCTGACACCACGGAATGCCATGTTCGGAAATCCGTGTGATCAAATCTATCCACAGGCTCAAAGTTTGGATCCAATGATTGGCTTTGAATGAAAAGAGAGAGATCTGGGAGAGTTTTATAAACAAACTCAGGACCTAGAAGCATCACTCGAGGCTTATAAATTCAAGCTCACTCCTACACACAATATCTTCCTTTCCTGTATTTTTTTAGTTCTTAAGTACTTATGTTAATGTTTTAGTTTTATATGTAATTTATCATTTAAGCTTTGTATTTTCTAATTTCAAGTTATGTAATTCTTTGTTTTTTAAATAATAAATATTAGGTTTCTTTTGAAATCTGTTTTAGCTTATTATATTTCTCAAAGCTCTTGTCACTGTTACATAAGCTCTAAATAAGCTCATCATAAGCTATCTTAGTCTTTAAGCTAAGATTGAGCTCAAATTAAGCATCTAATCTACTTAAAACTTTAAAATCAGTTTAATACCTTTGCTAGAATGGAATTGAGCTTTTTGGATGATAAGCTTAACCTGGAAGAGCTTATGGGACCCTACCAGCTTATCCTTGGATAAGCTGGAGCTTGTAGAACAGCTCCTTGAGCATTAATAAGCCTTTGTTTAGCTAAGGCTTTGGTAAGTTCCTTATTTCTATTTCTGTCTTAATTTTCTAGCTTTAATTTGGCTTATTTTTGCTTATATATCTTGCTTGTTTGTGTGTTAATTTTGTCTCATTGTTCTATGTTCTTGTTTTATATTCTGGTTTTTAGCTTAAGTAGTGTTGATCTTAAAAATTTTCATTTTTTGTATTATAATCAATAAAACCAAAAAATAATTTGGATAGGTAGAAGTTCTTTATTTCTGGCTTATTGGCTTATTGATTAAGGTTTATTTTGGTGTTTAAGTTGTGCACTATCTGGTTTTAAAGTTTTACTCACTAGATTTTATTTTCAAAAGCTTAAATGGATTTTAAAACTGTTTAAAGGGGTTGTTTTGTACACAGCACTACCACAAGTTAGTGCTGTTTGTGACTAGTTGGTCTTCATTATAGTTGATTTTAAATCTCTATTTAAACTGTTTTGAATAGGATTTATAAGTTAGATTAGCTTTAAATTAGTTTTCATTAGTTGGTTTACTAATAGCTCAAATCTGTCTAGTCTCACTTTGCTTTAAAAGCTTTAATCAGTTCTCAATGTTTAAAAATGGTCTTTGTTAGTATTTTAATGTTTTCTGGTGTTCAAATAAGAATTAGATTAAGTGTCTTAAGCCTGCATTTGTTTAAATTGGTTTTGGTTTATAGATATGCACACTACATCAGCAGTTTAAACTGCTAAAATTTCCATTTTCAAGTCAAATTTTCATTAGGTGAAAGTAGGATTTAGCTTTTCAAATTTCAAGCACAAGTAGATTATAGGGCAAAGTAATTAGATTAGGGTTTATTTTGTTCTTTATAGCTTTTTAGATTTTCTGAATTTGATCTGGAAGTTTAGCTTTTGTCTTTTCATAAAAACTCTTAAAAAACCAAAAATAGAGTAGTCTGCCTGCATGTCCTTTTTCAGTTAGCTTTTTCTTAGCCTTATTGAATTTCAAATTACTTTTATGAAGCAGTTTTAAATAGTCTTTAGTATAAGCTTTAAAGATTTCTAAGTCATTTCATCATAAGGTTCCATTTGCTTATTTGAATTTAAGCTCAAAGTTGCTTATCTTTATGTTTGGACTCAGAATTGCTTAAGTGCTTATTTGGTTTTTTTTAGCTTATGGCTTGCTTATTTTGTTTGTTTCTAGTTTGGATTAGCTTATTAGGTTAGAGTTAGGTTAGTGGTAGCCTATTTCATTCATAGCTTAGCTTATCTAGCTTTTGTGTTTTAAAATTTTAAAAAAAGAACCAAAAAGAAGTAGTTAAGCATTTCTGTTTTAAAAAGCCTCTTTTCATTTATTTTTCAGCTTTCACAAAAGTTTCTTTCACAAAAGTTGTTAGTTTCTAGCTTATTTACAACTTTGTTTTTATAAGTTTTCAAAAAATAAAAAAAAGGGGAAGATGGAAATCGTGGGTGAGCAAGGCTCGAACCCCCGACCTCAACATCCTCAACCTTTATAAACGCCTCACACCACACACCTCTACCAACGTGCCCTGGGGTCTTTTTCGTTATAGCTTCACAACATTTATTATTTGTATACGTTTTTCCCTCTTTAGTACAATAAGCTGTTTAAGCTTATTACACAGCTTATTCGATAAGCTGTGTAACCAAGCTTATTTTTCCTAGGTTCCTTTTAGTTCAAGCTATTTTCTATATTTTTTTAGAATTTTTATAATTAGTTTAGTATTTTTAAACATTTATTTTTATTAAAAACTTTAAAAAATCATAAAAAATAGAAAAATAATCAAAAAAATATAATTCTTTTTTAGAAAATTTTCTTTTAACATAAAGTTTCTAGGAAAAATAGTTTTGTTTTCGTAGGGTATAATTTGCAAAATTTCAATTTTTAAGAACAGGGAATTCGATTTCGTTCACGTTTTTCGTTGGTTTTTAAGCTCAATTTCAATTACGTTTTATTTAGTTTTCTTTTAAACTTCTTTTTAGTCTATTAGACGTTTTATTAAAAGTGAAAATTTCATTTTAGGTTTAATTTTGAAAATTTAGGGTTTTTAATCTCCGTTTAGGGTTCCCGTTTTGCATTTTTAGTTAGGGTTTAGTTTCCCGTTATTAAAGTTAAGTTTATTTGTCATTTAATTTATTTGCTTTTAGGATTTTAGGAAACAAATCATCTTTGAACCAATTCAAATCATTGTCCGAACAACAAACGTGGTCTCAATTTCATAAAATGTTTAAGGAATACGACCCGGGACGCATAACTTCCGAGTTAATATACGTATTATATATATTTGTGAGAATTTTCCTTATGACCTTTGTCCTCAAGGGTAGTTTGGTAATTTTCTATATTATATTTTATTAATACGTGTATAGAATTGCTACGAATCAATTTTTGGCGTCGCTGCCGGGGATTTGTGATTAATATTCTTTCGTTTGAAGTTTGTTGACCGTGATTTGTAGAACCTTTCGTCTTCGAAAGTTACGCTTTTAAGAAAATCAAAAAAAATTTTAAAAAATTTAAAAATATAAAAAGTAAAAAAATATTTTTCTTTTCTTTTTAGTATAAGTAAAAGTTTAAAAACAAAAAGACAAAAATATTTGCTTTTTCAGATTTTTCGAATTTTTCGATTATTCTCGTTAATTAGTAATATTTAAAAAGTTACAAAGTTGGTAAAAGAACACCAACAAATAATACCTTCAATTGAGGTATTATCCGTCAATAAGTTCCCAACTCGAATAAAAGATTTAAAAAATTACCATTTGTGTCACTTACGAAATACGGCTCACCTTAAAAAGTAAAATTTTTAAGAGCTACCGTGAAGTAAGTTTGATTATTTGGTTCAAGTAGTCTATCTCGTTGTCTGTTAAAATTAGATTGTGAATAAACTTTTGAAAAAACCCAAAAAAAAAATTTCTTTAAATAGTGCATGCGCACTAGACGTTCTAATTATCCTAATAATTCAAACGTCACAATTCCAAGACATCGAAGAAAACAAGTTTCTAACATAGTCGAACCCGAGATTCGAACTATTGTTGAAATGGCAGAACGTACCATGGAGGAGCTACTCCGTGCCCCCACGGAAGGGTACGGAGAAGCTGTTGTTTTACCAGAAATCAATGCGGATCATTTTGAGATTATGAAGAATTTGCTTCAATTGGTTCAAGCCAACCCATTTTACGGTCGTGAGAGTGAAAATCCTCATGCTCATATTAATAGTTTCAAAATGATTACCTCGACTTTACGATTTAGGAATGTGCCTAACGATGTGATTAAGCTTATTATGTTTCCTTATTCGCTCGAGGGAGACGCCTTAAACTTGGTACGAGGAAAGGAACCACCAAATTCAATCTTGACTTGGGAGGGATCTAGTTAACCAAATTTGTGAAATCTTTTTCCCTCCTGCGAACACAACTCACTTAAAGATTGAAATTTCTCGTTTTACATAAAAATTTGAGGAGACTTTTAGTGAAGCATTGGGTTAAGATTTAAGGAGGTTGCTTAGAGCTTTGCCCGCATCACGGATTTACGGTGTTTTTTAACCTAAGTTGATACCTTTTACAACGGTTTAAAATGAGATTGAACAAGATCCTTAAATGTCGCGCAGGTGGAAATCTTTTGAGTAAAAACGACTAGAGTGGCTTTAAAACATAATTTGAGAATAAATCAAAAGTTCGATTATTCACGTAACTAGATCAAAAATTGCTTCTAGGGTGAATGTACTTCTAGTAAAACGGCATTATGAGAGAATTGATTCAGCTTGCAAATCAAACTTTGACCTTAGTCGAGATTGTTTTAGAAAGTTGTCAACTCCGCTCAGTTTAAGAGGTTAAGGAATCTTGTGTTACTTGTGATGGTGGCCATTTGGTATAATTGTCGGTACGATAAAATCAAGCTAGTGTTTGTGCGGACCACGGTGTACTATACAATCAAGTTACCCTCCTAAACCGTGTTAGCTAATCAAATGGGCACCACCAGGTTTTGCTACGGTGCAAAACAATGGTCAAAATAGGTTTAATCAGAATCAAGTTCCAATGGAATAATTTTCAGGGAAAATAAATTTTTATGGAGTTATAGGTTTTAAGCTCAAAAATAAATCATGCTCCAAATTTTCAAATTCAGGGATTTAAAACCCAACTTTTAAAGTGCCCTCAATAATCTAGTTCAACAAGAGATTTTCAAATGATTTTCAAGTTACAAGAGGATAATGATCAGATGTTAAGAAACATGCAAAATCAAATCAATTCGTTGAAAGGAGACCTTAAGAAGAAATTCAAAACACGATAAAAAAGCCGTCATGATGAATCAACAAACTACTTTTCAAAATAATTTTCAAAACATGATTTGTGCCGTGTTTTTTATCTTTTGTTCGAGACTGGATATTGTATTGGTGGGGGGGGAATATGGGTGGTGGGGGGATGTGGATTGTTTTTGGCGTTTGGAGGGAACACATGGTTTTGGTAGTTTAATTTCGGGCTGGGGCTGATGGCTTGTGGTTGGGGGCATGGGATTTGGGTTGGGGGTTAGAGGTGTTCGGTCTATGGGAATATTTTAGGTTGGGATATTGGGAGGGTGGGATTGTGTAGTTGCTTTAGGGGGTGGGGTCTATCGGGTTAAGGAGGGGGGGGTTCTCACGGGCTTTCGGTGGCTTGGTTTTATGGTTTTAGGGGGGAATGCCGGGGATGACCAGTGGTGGGGATTGGTGTGAGGGTCTACAGGTATGAGCAGGGGGGGGTGGGGATGTTGGACGGTCAATTGGGGGGGAAGGTTCGGGATGGGTGGAAGGGGTTGACTTGTCTGGAAGGGAGTAAGGTCCGTGGGGTCGGAGGGGTGTGGGGGGGTGGTTTAGGTACTTAGGGGGGGGGTGTCTGGTTTTGGGTGGTTTAAGGGGATGGGGGGCGTGGTTGCTTGTATGGGGGGAGAGCCTTCTAGTTGGGATTTGTCTAGTGGTTTTGGATTGGGGATGGGCGGTGCCTGGATATTTTGTTAGGTGGTGGGGGGAGGTTTGGGAGCGATGTCAGGTTACGCTACGAGGGATGGTAAAGCTATGTTGGGATTCTGGATGTGGGAATTAAGGGGGAAGTGGGGATTGCTATGGGGGATTCTTTGGGGGTGGTTGGCTTTGTGTAGGCTCTGTGGGTTATCTGTTAGGGTGGGATTTGTTTGGGGGGTGGGGTTGTTTGGTGTGCCTGGAGTTTCCGGGGTGGGGTAGGCTGTGGTGGTTAATTGGTGTTTTTTTTTTCGGTTTCGGCTTTCTTTTGGGTCGGGATCGGGGGTTGTAAAGATCGGGAGACCGGGTTGGGCTTTTGGTTCAGGTTTGTTTAAAACCAAGCCTAATCTTCGGGTACTCTTCCGAGTAATACATTCCAAACCAAAAGGTGAAATGAAAGCGATCACTACTAGAGTGGTGTTGCTTACGAGTAGAGACCTTAGATTCTACTAATCCTTATACCTAAAAAGGTAGTGGATACGAGAAACCGAGAGACAATGGATAAAGAGCAAAACAAATTTCCAAGGGAAGTACCGCTCTAATCCCACCTCCGGTTTCTCTATTTTATTTCGGAAACCTGATGTTCCGATGACTTTGCTAAAACCACTCCTATTTCGGAATCCGATTTCCAAAGAGATTATCCTTAAGCCAAATATTTCATATCCTTCACGACTTCGCGTGAATGATCAAAGTCCCGTGAAAAGCTTCAAATCAAATGGAGAAAGATATCTTCCAAATTTTAAGATTGCGCTTCGGGACATTAAGTTTCGCGGATCTTTACTTTTGATGCAGATTTTCTCTACAATTAAGAGTTGCTACCATGAATAAGGAAAAAGTTTTCTTGATTTAGCTAAGATATGTTGAACGAGAATTGCTCAGCGATTGCTCCTCAAAAAAGGCTTCCCGTAAAAGCTTGGAGATCCGGCAATGTTTTCTTTTACATGTAATTCAAGTCTTGGAGTATGCCACGCCCATTGGCCGATCTTCGGGCGGTAGCATAAATCTTATGCCTCTTTCTATTTGGAAAAAACTTTCTCTACCGAAACTTACACCAACTCGGATGACTTTAGAGTTAGCGGACCAATCAATTACTTATCCTAAAGGACTCGCCAAAGACGTTTTTGTCAAAGATAGGAAATTTCATTTTCCTACCGACTTTGTTGTTGTCGATTTCGAAGCCGATCCTCGAGTACCTCTCATACTTGGGAGATCCTTTCTGAGGACCGGTCGTGCTTTAATTGATGTTTATAGAGAAGAATAACCCTTGGGTGTTGATATCGAAGCCCGTCACTTTTATCTAGATCAAGCACTAGATATTCCTCTTACAAATGAATGTCGGTAAACGAATTGACATCCATTGATGCCGTTTCTATTTGGAGGAGTATGCTCGGAAATTGCTAGGATTTCATAATTCTTAGGTTGGCAATCACACCCCAACGTCCTGGACGTTTACTTCGAATTCATTTTGGAAGAAATCAAAGCTTATCTTAAGGATGATTCGATTTCACCGGAAATTGATCATGCCGATTGCAATCCGGAGGAAGATATTTGTTTGATCAAAAAATTGTTAAATAATGACCCGTTTTAACTTCCTCCGATGGACCTTAAACAAAGTGAAGTGACCGAGGCAAAATCTTCAATTGAAGAGCCTCCGGAATTAGAGTTAAAAGATTTACCGTCTCACTTAGAATATGCTTTCTTGGAAGAAAACGACAAGTTACCAGTAATTATTGCAAAAGGTTTAAAAATGATGAAAAAGATGCTCTCTTAAAAGTGCTCAAATCTCATAAAAGGGCCATTGCTTGGAAAATCACCGACATCAAGGGTATCGACCCTCGTTTTTGTACACACAAAATCTTGATGGAGGATGATTATAAACCTACGGTTCAAAGTCAAAGACGGGTTAACCCAAAAATTCACGAGGTAATAAAAAAGGGGTTCTAAGACTTCTTGATTGCGGAAATATGTTTTACCCGTCTCCGACAGCCCATGGCCGATGGGTTTAGTCAGTGCATTTGTGTTCCCAAGAAAGGTGGAATAACCGTTGTTGCTAATGAAGAGAATGAATTAATTTCGACACGTTTAGTTACCGGGTGGAGAGTTTGTATCGACTATAGGAAATTAAATGAAGCGACTCGAAAAGATCATTTTCCATTACCGTTTATGGATCAAATGATAGAAAGATTAGCCGGGAATGAATTTTATTGTTTTCTAGATGGATTCTAAGGGGTATTTTCAAAATACCATTAGAATCCCATGACCAGGAGAAAACTACTTTAACATTCCCGTTATTGTACTTTCGCATACCGTCACATGCCATTTATGTGTAGAGAAGGATTTTGTTTGGGAACATAAATTTCAAAGTCGGGAATTGAGGTCGATCGTGCTAAAGTCGATGTTATCGCTAAGCTCCCTCACCCGACTACCGTAAAAGGTGTTAGGAGTTTCTTAGGTCATGCAGGTTTTTACCGCCGATTTATCCAAGACTTTTCTAAGATTGCTAGACCAATGACTCACCTTCTTGAGAAGGAAACACCGTTTGTGTTTTCTAAGGATTGTATGATTGGCTTTTCAGGACTCTTAAAAAGAAGCTTACCGAAGCCCCAATCTTAGGTGTCCCGGATTGGAACCTACCTTTCGAACTCATGTGTGATGCAAGTGATTTCGCGATTGTTGCAGTTTTAGGACAACGAAAGATGAAGCATTTTCAGCCTATACATTATCATCTAGTAAGACAATGACTGAAGCTCAAATTCATTACACTACCACGGAAAAGGAAATGCTTGCCGTTGTGTATGCTTTTGAAAAGTTTTGGCCATATCTTGTCTTATCCAAAAGCATAGTGTATACGGATCACTCGGCTTTAAAGTACCTTATGAACAAACAAGACGCTAAGCCGAGGTTGCTCCGGTGGGTTCTTCTCCTACAAGAATTTGATATCACCATCCGTGATAAAAAAGGAAGTGAGAACCTTGCGGCAGATCATTTATCTAGACTTGAGAATCCTCATAAGGATGTGTTAGAAAACAAAGACATAAATGAACATTTTCCTTTAGAAACTCTGGATATTTCTAGTGAAAGTACCCCATGGTTTGCGGACTATGCAAATTACCATGCGGGGAATTTTATCATCAAAGGAATGTCAACTCAACAAAAGAGGAAGTTTTTTAAGGATGTTAAACATTATTTCTGGGACGATCCCTATCTTTTTCGTACTTGTGCGGATCAAATCATTCGACGGTGTGTGCATGGGCAAGAAGCTTTTGAAATCCTCAAAGCTTGTCATGAAGGACCCACCGGGGGCCATCATAGTGCCAATCTCACCGCTCGAAAAGTATTTGATGCCGGTTTCTTTTGGCCTACCATATATCGAGATGCCCATACGATGATCAAATCTTGTGATACGTGTCAAAGACAAGGCAAAATTTCACAACGAGATGAGATGCCTCAAAACGCTATCCAAGTTTGTGAAATCTTCGATGTATGGGGTATTGATTTCATGGGACCATTTCCGTCTTCAAGAGGAAATAAATACATCCTCGTAGTCGTTGATTATCTTTCGAAATGGGTTGAAGCAAAGGCGATTCCCCACAAAATGATGCTAGGTTGTAGTTAAGTTTTGAAATCTTTTTTTGCCCGATTCGGAAACCCTTGAGTCTTTTTATAAGCGATCGTGGGACCCATTTTTGTAACGATCAGTTTGCTAAAGTAATGTCTAAGTATGGGGTCACACATCGTCTAGCTACCGCTTATCACCCTCAAAAACGAGTGGTCAAAGTTGGAAGGTGTCTAATCGAGGTTTAAAACGTATTCTAGAAAGGACGGTTAGAGAAAACCGTGCCTCATGGTCTGACAAATTAGAGTCGCCAGAAAATTCTCATACAATCATCGAGTCTCTTCCCATATCTACTACTCTCATTGAGGATAATGACTCTAATAGGGAAGAGATCGATATATTTTCACCGGGTATTGAAAGTGATTTTGACTCGGAAGAAGATATTATTGACAACTTGCTTAACAATGATCCCATTCTCGAAAATGAATGTTTAACCTTCGACATGGAACCCAATGTGCTTGTGATAAGCAATGTTAACGAAGATGAATGTTTTGACCCAGGAGGAGGTGAGATTAATATTGAAATTGACGATTCTTTCACATTTGTCACTCGGATTTTTCTTCCATATCTCACTTACCCTGAGGTTTCTCCCTTACTTTTCTCCACCGAGAATAAGGACACCATTTTTGACCCCGACATCTCTACTTAGAGCCGGTGGCATCTCATCGGGATGGAACTTTCATATGCTTAAATGTTTATCCAAACATTAATGAAAGCCCGATTGAGATTTTCTCTTCCACACTTTCTCCAAGGACGAATGAATTCGGGGATCGAGTCAAGCTATGTGACTTGGTTACCAAAAACAAAGCGCTTTGTGGGAGGCACCCCATGCTTATCCTTTTATTTTCTTTCTTATTTCTATTGTGATGTGAGGGGGTTTGTACTCTTCCGATTCTTGTTGTTGTTTTTACTTGTGATGTTTGTAGGATTGATCCAAAATTTTCTGAAGACTCTCGTGTTCGGTGTTTTTTCCCGATCCACTCGAGCTTCCTAGCCTTTGCTTGCCATTAGTTTAGGGAAATCCGATATCCTAAAGATTATTATCGACTAACATTTATCTTTTAGCACACTTGATAAACGGCTTAAGATTTTTGTGATACTTTCTTCAGGCTTGAGTTATGCATTCGACCTTTTTGAGTTCTAGTATGGGGTTTTTAAGTCTTAGGCTAGGAAACATTGAGGACAATGTTTAATTTTAGTATGGGGTAGTATATCTTCGATATAATCTTACCTACTTTTGCCCGTTGTTCTCACGTACCCCGTTTTCCCACCAAAATTTTCAAAAATATGAAAAATTTTAAAATTTTCAAAAATAAAATAAGTGTTTTTGTCACAATTTTGACTTTCTTGCTGGGTAGAATAAGAATAAATTTTGACCCGATCGAGCGTGTTGAGCTCTAGCTTGTTCCTTAACTTTCAGGCTAAGCGTTCGCAAAAATTCGCGAAGAACAAAAAATGATAGAGTTAAGTATGAGTGGGATGCTAAACAAGGATTAGTTGGAAATCTTAAGAGCTCATGTATGTAATTTGTGACTTTTTCTCCCATAAGCTCTTAACCGGATTAATATACGTGCTGTTTTTGGAGATTAAACTTAAATCAACAATTTTTATGTAATATATAGCAAAAATTTTAGTCTTAGTTCAAACTTATACTTGAATTTTTCAAAAAGAAGTCTTCTTTATATAAAGTAAAAAAAATAAATAATAATAATATAATAATAGATATAAACTGTGGGCTGATAAAAGTTTACTATCTCTTGCCGGCTCACAACCGATGTGGTAGTCTTCTAAAGAAAGCCCATAGTAAGAATAAAAATCCGAGACTGATAAAAGTTTGCTGCATCTTGCCGGCTCACAACCGATGTTGCAGCCTTCTAAAAGGTCAAGGGTTATAATTGCATAAATGTCTAATATTAAGTTTAAATTAATAAATAGATTTCTTTTTGTTAAATTCAAATATGCTTTTGAACTTTGACTATTCTATTTTAAAGCTATGCATATACGGGAAACCTGAGAGTTTTTGAAACCTAAGGTCCGTGAGTCCCGATACTAGTCTCTGTGGGGTGTCAAAAGCCTGGTCACTTAGCCGCAAGGTTGGGATGTGCCAAGACGAAAGTCACTACATGGGATGATCTCGCCTTCAAACTCATTATTCTTGGGTGGAACGTGAAGCATAGTATTTTGCAAAACGTTAATACATGGTTGTAATTCAAAATAGCACATTCACTTAAGATATAGTAAATGTCGGGAGTAAAAAGTTCACAAGTTGCAAATGTGAGTAGTGTTAGCATCTTTACTGATATTTAGCTATGATTTTGTTTTAAGCTTGGTTAGGAGCAAGTGAAAAGTCAGGGAAATGACGAAAGTCGAAATATCCTAAGTTTAATGATCTTGTTTTATGATCACTAACAGTTATGGAAATGACGAAAGTCGAAATATCCTAAGTTTAATTAAAAAATATGAAAAAGGGGTGTTTTAAAGCTTTTGATTTCTTAACTTTCTCCATAAAAGTCTTTGCAACTTTTCAAAGATTTAGTTTGGGGAAGTTTTGAGGTATTTGGTTTTAAAGCATATAATATTGCGTGAGGACACGCAATCGCTTAGTTTGGGGAATTTTGATATGTGAGAAATCACATATCTTTATTATATCAAAAATAGCCCTTAAATGATCAAAATATGCAAAAATATATTTGTATATTGCTTGTTTTGTCTTTGTGATTGTGTAGGTACGCATAATGCAAAAATCAAAAAAAAATTGCCAAAACCGGACAAACATGGACACGGGAACGGATAAAGTGCAAAAGAGCCAGAAGATTTCTACTCAAAGGTCAACAAAGTCAACCCATGGTCAAAGCTTGGTCAAACACAAATTGCCAAAACTCTCAAAATACGACAAAAGCCCTAAATGTTAAACCTAATTTTACTAAATGTCCCTAAAGCCCTAACAACCATTATCTCTTTTTATAAAGAGATAACGGTCATTATCTTTCTATAATAACCCAAACAAACAACCCCGGCCCATTTATTTTTATAAAACACAACCCAGGTCAACGACCCAAACCTGCGAGTCAAACAAAGGTATAAAAAGATAAAAAAAAGGCGCGGGAAGACATTTTTACTGTTTATCATCGTCTTCGCATTTAACCCAACTCAAATCAACGGATAAATGGCAATTGATGATATGACTTTATGATTCGAGTACCAAGGTACAACTTGGCAAGAGAAAACATCATAAGAGGCTATGCCATGTTGGCAATCTGTGTGCTCACTCAATCAATCCAACGGTCATAAGGATAGATCCAATGATGGGCAAAGAATTAAGGTACGAGATTACAAGGAGCGTGTAACAAACTCAAGGCCTAGAAGCTTCATCTCAGCTCTATAAAAGCATACCTCATCACACATATTTGGGGAAGCGAGTTTTTCATTTTTTTTTAGCTTATTAAATTTTAGCTTTTCCTTTCAAAATGTTTTACCTTAATGTTAGCTAAATGTAATTTCCATTTCATTATTGTAATCAGCTGCTTTATTAATACAATTTAAGTTTCCTTAATAAGCTCTTACTTTTCTAAAGCTCACTTTTATTCAAATTCTGTCAAATAAGCTGTTAATGTTGCTCATCTTAAGCTCTCTAAGTCTCTAAGCTCAGATTGAGTTCAAATTAGTCATCTAATATACTTGAACAATTAAAATCAGTCTATTACCTTTGCTAAATAGGATTAAGTTTTTTGGATGATGAGCTAGCAATCGATGAGCTCATAGGACTTTACTAGCTTATCCTAGAGATAAGCTAGAGCTTGAAGAAGCTACTTGAGCTTTTAAAGCCTTTGTTTAGCTAAGACTTTTGTAAGTCTTATTTAAATTTCAAGTCTCTTAGCTTAATAATTGCATTTGCTTATTTTCAGCTTATTACTTGCTTATTAGTGCTTAATTCTGTCTTATTGTGCTTATTGGATATGATTGATCATCTGTTTTCAACTTTAGAAGCTTAGATCTTAGTTTTTCATATTTTGTCTTAAAAATCATTAAAAATCCAAAAATATCTAGCATAGCTTTAATTCTGTCATTTTGATATTGTTTAAGTGTTTTTAGTTATTAATTAGCTGATAATAAAGTTGTTTAATATCTGGTTGCTAAATTTTGATAATCAATTTCATTTTTTAAAAGCTTAAAATGGTTTTGAGTCTAGTTAAAGGGGTGTTTGGCACAGCAGTACTAACCAAGAGTTAGTACTGTTTGTGGTTCTTTAATTTCCTAAGTCTGAGTTAAATAATCATTTGTAGGCTAGTAAGTTAGGATTCTAGTTAGTTTATTTAGTTTGATCATGTTTCCATAAGGCTTTCTAGTTATATCCTTGAATCTGTGGCATATAAGTCAGTAATAGTAAATTTTTAGCTTATTTGATTTCTAGCTGATTTAAGTGATTCATTTGTTCTTACTTTAATGTTTTATAAGGGTTAATATCATGTATTCTAGGTCTGCATTCAGAGTTTTAAGGTTTGGGTCAAATTGGTGCAAACTGTATAAGTATATTCATTTTTCAAAAAGTCATTTTTCAAATTTAATTTTCATAGGATAAAAGTAGTTTTTAGGATTAGATTTTCAGCATTCAAATAGATTTAGGGTAATAGTTCATCTGTTTTAAATTAGTTTTCAAAAAGTAGCTTATTTGATAATCTGTTTTTAGCTTTTAAAATTAGCTTTTGTCTTTTCATTTTCAAAAGCAAAACTGTCATATGCTAAGCATTAGGTCTGTTTTCAAAGTACTCTTTCATTAAGCAATTGTTTTTCAAAATACTTTTTTCAAAAGCATTTTCAAGTAGCCTTTAGGTCAAGCTTTAAGTAGGTATAAGTCTCTTTTCTTAAAGTTTTTATTTATTAGCTTAAAATTTAGCTCAAACTCTGCTTGAGAGGCTGTTTGGTTAGTAGTTTTCCTATAAGTTCATTATTTGAATTTTCAGCTTATTGCTTATTAATCTGTGCATATTTTAATTTTCAAATCAGCTTATTAGGATATATTTAATATAAAAGTAGCTTATTAAGTCTTAGGTTTAGCTTATTTCATGTTTTTAAGTTTTATATAAAAGCTAAAAAATAAAGTTTAGCATTTTTACTGTCTTTTAAGCTGTTCCAGCTTATTTAGGGAATTTCATAAAAAGTTTCTTTATTAAAAGTGTTTATTTTCAGCTTTTCTACAACTTTATTTTTTAAGTTTTTCAAAAAAAAGGAAGATGGAAATCGGGGGTGAGCAAGGCTCGAACCCCCGACCTCAACATCCTCACCTTTTATTAATGCCTCACAACACACACTCACTACCAACGTGCCCTGGGGTCTTTTTCATTCTAGTTTTACAACATTTATCTTTTATATACGTTTTAGTCCTTTTTGGTTAATAAGTTGTTTAAGCTTATTTAGCAGCTTATTCGATAAGCTGTGATTCCCAACTTATTTTTCCTAGATTCATTTTAGTTCAAGCTATTTTCTATAATTTTTTCAGAATTTTTATAACTAGTTTAGTGTTTTTAAACATTTATTTTTATTAAAAACATTAAAAATTCATAAAAAATAGAAAAATAATCAAAAAAATATAATTATTTTTTAGAAAATTTTCTTTTATCATATAGTTTCTAGGAAAATTAGTTTTCCTTTCGTAGGGTTTAATTTGCAAAATTTTATTTTTTAAAGAACGGGATTCGTTCCCGTTCACGTTTTTCAAATTTGTAAGCTCATTTCAACTCCGTTTTGTTCTAATTTTCTTTAAACTTACTTTTTAGTCAATTAGAGTCTATTAAATGTGAAAAATTCAGTTTAGGTTTAATTTTGGAAATTTAGGGTTTTTAATCACCATTTAGGGTTCCCGTTTTGCGTTTTTAGTTAAAGTTTAATTTCTTGTTATAAAAGTTAGGTTTAATTGTCCTTTAATTTGCTCACTTTTAGGATTTTAGAAAACAAATCATCTTCGAACCAATTCAAATCATTGTCCAAATAACAAACGTGGTCTCAATTTCATAAATCTTCGAGGCATACGACCCGATAATCACTTACCGGTAAATATACGTATTATTATATATAATTGTGAGAATTTTCCTTACTACTTTTGTCCTCAAGGGTAGTTTGGTAATTTTCTATACTTATATCATTTTACGTGAATAAAACTTTACGCATCACCGACACTTGACAGTGCAAGGTGCTATGTGATATTGGGTGCATCTTGTACACAAGGGACGGTTTCCAGTATACCCATTGTTGGCAGTATAAGCCCTGAAGGTTTCTTGTCTCTTATTCTGCTGTTGGTGGTGATTATTACTACGGTTGTTGTTGTGATTGTTAGAGTGGTTATTGTTGTTGTACTCTTTGGGGTAGTTGTTGTTGTCGGTGGTGTTTCTTTCATCATCAAACTTTGGGTTACAGTAATGACTTCTTCCATTTTCTCAATCTCAATTTCGAGACAATACTTCTTTATCAAGTGTCTTTTAAATTCAGACCAGGTGATCTTATAGGCTTCTTCTACTCTAATAGGTTGGGCAGTTGAATTCCACCAGAATAAAGCTTCCTCAGTGAGTGTATTAATAGCGAATTTCACTTTATTCTTCTTGGCACAATTGCTACAAGAAAATATCGATTCAGTCCGCTCAAACCAGTGAATGAGACCGACAGCTCCTTCCGTACCATTAAAGTAGAAAGGTTGGCAACTCATAAAATTCTCGTAAGTGAATTTCCTTGCTACAACGGTTTTTCTTGGTCCAGAGTTCTTATTGGGATTGTTAATAATTGCCATTGTTGCAGCTTGTGCTTCCAAAGCTATGGTAACACTGTCGGAAACTAGTTTCCTGATGGCAGCATGAGTCATGGTTGATGCTTCAGATGTTGAAGTCCTTTTGGGAGGCATCTATCAACATAAGATAACACGAAATAAGA
>BQNB010050588.1:3492-41442 GCA_026074375.1 Tanacetum coccineum
ATTGCTCTTGTTGATTTTTAGACTTATATATTTATTTTATATTTTATTATATATTATATATATACATAGTGTGAATTTCACCAATCACATCCGCTATCCTTGATCCTTTCATCGGGCTCCAAGTCGACTCCAAGGCATATCTATTTATATAAGACAACACATCAAACATTTGGTCCCCAATATCTCATGGGTCTAAAGTTGTTAGTGCCAAACATCCCTTGCATTTGATGCAATTGGTTGGGATGTGAGAATGGAAGACACATTTCCCATGGCATGTAACTTTGACGAGGAAAGTTGTTCCAAGTTACGAGAAATCCATGGAGTTGGTTTTGTTGACCAACATGTCTTTTAGGTTGCGGTGTTTTAGGACGAGAGTAATTATTATTGACTCTTCTAGAAGGTAGAGTTTTAGATTTAAGGTTAGGTTTCGAAAATCCAACTCCAGGCTTTGACAATAGCTTATAAAATTATTTAACTTCATTGTCACTAGCAACGGGAACTTTGACTTTGTTCACAATTATGTGTTTTGGTCTAGGACCCAAAATGGATTTGTGAAAAGACACAGTTTTCTCAAATCCAGGCATCACTGGCGGCGGTCCCATATTTATTATGGGGGCCGCCCATAATTATGGGACCTCCATCAGAACACGCCTTTTTCTGAGCTTTTACAAATTTTATTTCCTTAGTTCCACTAGATGATGCTTCAAATGAATTAAACCCTAAAACTAATTTATTACCAGAGGGTTTTTATCAACATTTCATTTCAAGCAATGTGTACTCATTTTCAAATTTTTTGGTTTTCAAAAAACATAGTGTATTCATCCTTGAGTTTTTCATTCTCAATTTTAAGTGCATAACACTTTGCACAATCAAGATCAACTCCCTTGTTTTTCTCGGGTGTAGACAAAACTAATTCTTGTAGCTTTTAACTTTTTGTGTTTAGTGATTATTTTTAGACTTATTTTCCATAACTTATCATATTCGTTGTCTAAAGCTATATCATCAATTGATGAGTTTTCATCACTAAAGTAAGATGATTCGGAACATACCTCACTTGATGCGTGAGCTACAAGACATCGTTTCGTCTTTTGACCTTCTCATTTCTTCTTACCACATCACTCCAAGAGCTCCAACAAAAGGCTCTTTGGTTACTTGTCTTTCCGATGGTCTTGGACATTCTCTAATGAGATGATTCGGGTTGCCGCATCTAAAACATTTTCTATCACTTTTACCGTTCTTGTCATCACGGTTTCTTTGATACGTCTTTTTATCGTTCCGAGGTTGTCTCACGAATCTACCTCTTCTCTTAAAGAACTTCTTGAATATCTGGTTACCGCCATGACGTATTCTTCGTCTTCACTACCGGAGTCGACACACATCTTCATCACTAGATTCTTTCTTGCCTTTAACGCAAGAGATTTTCTTTCAACTTTTGCTTTGGACTATTTCGGAATCTTTCTTGTATGATCATCTCATGGACTTTGAGGTTTCCAATGAGCTCGTCAAGAGATAGTGATGTCAAGTCTTTCGACTCTTCAATCGCCGTGACTTTTGCTCTCCATTTAGGATGTAGAGCCCTAAGAAACTTCTTTACCTAGTTCTTACTAGAATAACCTTCATCAAGAGCTTTAAGACTAGTAATAATAGTATTAAATCTAGCAAAATCACTATCTATAGATTCGTCTTCGAAAATAACGAATTGTTCATATTGTTGAACCAAAAGGTCGATCTTATTATCTTTGACTTGGCTATTACCTTGATGGGTGATTAACAAAGTTTTCCAAATTTCTTTTTTCGTGTTACACATGAAAATTCTTTCATATTCTTTTTTTGAAAAAGCATTGTAAATAACCATTTTGACTTCATTATTTTTCGCAAGTCTCTTTTTGAGATCATCGGTTTGTTTTTCAAAAAGGATAACATCATCTAATTTGGTTTTCGGATTTTGTACAATAGGTTGAAAATCACCATTGGTAATAACATGTCAAAGATCTAGATCTGTTGATTTAACATATGTCTCGAATCTATTTTTCCTATAAATAAAACTATCTCTTTCAAAGAGTGGTGATCTTTGCATAAATTGCCCTTCTAGATATTTGTCGGAATCCATAAATCGATCCAAGCTTTAAAATACAGTATATCTTAAAAATCTTGAGTGACCTTGCTCCTGATACCAATTGTGGAAACTAGAAGGGGGTTGAATAGTTTACACATTTGTTTTACGTTTTAAAAGTTTACTTTCAAAAAATTTTAGATCCGAGGTATATGTTTAACCAATTCACAATATGAACAAGCAATAACTATCTAAACTAAAACTAGATAACAACAATAATAATGTAAAGAGATAAGAAAAGAAACAACCAAACCAAGACACCAAGATTTTATAGTGGTTCGGCTACGAAGCACCTCTTCGCCCTACTCCACTCCTCGAGTATCCGACTCGAGATTTCACTATGTCAACAAGCTCCCTTTAGGCGGAGAAAACCGTTTACACGTCGCTTACTTCCTTTTCCGACACTAAGCTAGATGTCGAGTCCTAATCTTAGCTAGAACCAATCTATGACTTCCCTAAGTCTTTATACACTCACAAGATATATATACCCTTGGATTGACACACAATCCATATTCACACAATATAACAATTTACACTATTGGATTTACCACAATCCAATTTACACAACACACTAAGTATAGGTAATGAATATATGTGATCTTTAGGAGGAAGAGAAAGATCACTTGACAACAAATCGTATGTAAAAGAATACGATTGTTCTTCTCTTGCACTTGATTAGAGATAGTAGAAGGGGGGAGGAGGGGGGAAAGGGGGGGGGTGGAAAAAAAAAAAAAAAAAAAAAAAAAAACAAAAAAAATAAAGAAATTAATCACTTGAAAACAGATCAAGGTATGTTAGTGTTCAAGATATGTATTTTAGAAAGAAAGAAAGATGGAGAGAAAAACGTTATCTTTGAAAATATTCATGGCAAGTGATTTTGTTTTCAGATGGGTGCTCTTTATTTATAGGGACAAAAAATATAGCCGTTGCTGACGGCGGTCCCGACGGTCCCTTATATATAAGGGGGCCGCCAGGCCTATATGGGGACGTCGTAGACTACGACTCCCTTTTTGTACTTTTGTGGTGACAGGTTGTATATAATTTAGAACCTTCCATTTTTAGGGGGGAATTAGGAATTTCAATTTTTATGTTTCTTAATTTAACATTCTTTAATGATTATTATTTTGTTTTTATTATTGTTTTAAAAAACACTTTGTAAAAATGTAAGGTTTTGGGAAGAAAAATTATTTTCTTGTATCAATAATCTGGTGTAATGATTTGTTTATCCATACCTTAAGTGATTAATCTTAGAAATAGAATTTTACGATTAGTAATTTATAAATGTTTAATTTTATCGCAAACGTTTTCATATTTTGTCATTATCAAAACATCGAGAGGTCGAAAAATATAAATAACGTTTTTAGACATTATTTGTATTAACATAATATACTCTTAGGGGCCTTGTAATAGTCTTTATACTACCTTACTTGTGTGTTGCTTTAACGAAATATTAAATAGACAGCGGGTTCGTGTAATTTGTTCATGACTTAGGAAATAATCAACATAGATCATCCCATGTGTGACAAGAAACAACACTAGGAGAAGCAATCTAAGAAGTAATACATGATTAAATAAACACAATCTTCTATTATATTGTTATCACCAGTAGCTTAGTTTATTATTTAGTTTAATAGCTAAAACCAAACCAACCTCTCAAACATATGATTTACTACTTTCATAAAATATAAAAACACAAAAATAATCTTCTCTCAGCCCCTAGAATTCAATTAGACCGTGATCAATCCTTCCTAACCTATTCCCCTAGAGAACGATAACAACCCCCGAGTATTGCCTATACTACACTACAACGATCAGGAACTTGCCTGGGGAAGTTGTTAAAACTTCTTGTAGGAAGAAGTCCCTAACCGACAACGGGGCAACAAGTTTTTGGCGCCACTGCATTGGGAATAGCTAGGTCTCGAACAATGTTTAGCTTAGGTCTACTTACTAGATTCCTTTCTAGTAAGATTTTATTTTAAGTATATTAGTTTTCTCGTAGTCTATCTTTTCTTTGTGTGTTTGTTTTATAATCCTCAATTGACTATTCCATTCTTCATCATGGAGAGTGCGAATCCATCTTGTTCTACCTCTAATAGGGAGTTTCTTGACCCTAAGAAAAAGAAATAAATTGAGTCATGGCTCGGGGATAGTAGGATCGTTGACTCATTAGACGGGTCAAATGAAATTGAATACTTTGATACCTTCCCCACCACGGAGGAATTAGAATATTACGAGTGGCTTTTGAAATACCCCAAACCATCTTGGGTAAAGGCAAAGATAAGAACCGAAAATTTAAACAACGTTAAGATCTCTTGCAAGATGGGTCACTTCCTTAAAAGACAAGCCTACATTGATTTAGAATCACCAATTAAGTTATGTTCTAAGCAACATTAAAATAGATCATGAGTAAAGGGCTAGTGTCGAGGACAAATACCCATCCAACCCTTAGTAGTAACAACATCTTTGTAGGAAGAGTCAGGGTTTAAAAGTCTTCTTAGGAAATGTCACTACGAATGTAATTTCACTGATTTTGGAGGAAGCACCACTGCATATAGACCACCACCTAGGAGTGTAGTCTTTGGAAAACCATTTCAAGGGACTACTGGTATCGTTTTGGTTCAGGAAGGAGGCGAAACGAGTATTTTGAAAAAGATGACGAGGAAAATCACATTTATGATGGCCTCATAGATGGAAGCTGTTAACCATATAGTCTTTTAAGGTCTTAATTCTGATTCTATACCACCCTTTGTTCATTGAGAGTAACGATGGACGTAGGAAAAACATATTACTCGGTTGTCTGAGACCTTAGGACCCGAGTACAGGGAAGATGAAAGTATAAGCAAAGAAATTCGACACCTAATGAAATTGAAAAGAGAGACCAAGAGACACAAAGGAGAAGTCACGTAAGAGCGTGTGACTTCGATTCTAGCTACAAGACTCGTAAATAAAGAAAAGCGCTTTTTTGGGAGGAAACCCAATATTTACCTTTATCGCATATTAGGAATGTCTTGTGTTTTATTCTTTTCATTTTATTCTATCATGTTCGAACTCTATCTTGTAATCATGCTTTGTATTGTTTTTAACCTCGTCTTAATTTCAATCAAATGTATTTTGCAAATAATAAGTGTAGGGGAATCTATCCGGTTTTTGAACCAAGTTCAAGCATGTTAAATAATTTGTTTAGATTAATTCGCGTCAGTTTCGAGTCATATTTGTGCAGGAATTAACTTATCGAATCAAGTGCATGAAATTTTTTATCAAAAACAAAAATTTCGTTTTAACAGAACGTGGAGACGGCGTCACGATTTACACGTGACGCCATCATCACGACACCTGTGACGAGGTCAGGATTTTCCTGACGGCGTCAAACGCCCAGGTCCAGAAAACTTAAAGTTTTTAATTATTTTTGAAAATAAAACTTGCATAACATTTAATATAGGGTTTGACAATGTTCTCATCCCATCTTTACTGCTTTATCGAGTCAAACCCTAAATTCATATTGTATATTTGTATATCGCACATTTTATGCTTGGTATAGTTGTCTTTATCTTTGATTACAGGTTATATTTGATGAGAAGAAGCTTGGAAGTTCTTAGGAAGTTTCATTGGACAATTCTTGGATGACGATTTAACCAGTTATCTCATGTTTCTTCTCTATTATTAAGCAAACCAGAGGAGTACTAGTTTCTTTTCCTTGTTTTCTTTTCCCTTTAATTCGTTTTTACAGGTACCTTTATAGAACATTGGGGACAATGTTCAACTTAAGTGTATGGGGTAAAATAAGCCTTAGAAACTATTCTTTCATTTGCCATTTTCTTTGTCCTTAAAATGATGGGTAATATATCGAAACATAGCATAAGAGGTAATTTTGACCTAAATTTAAAATTTTTATGACACATACCGCCAAAAATCAAGTATTAATAGCGTCTCATGGATAGGAATTTATATTACTAGCACAAAAACCCTCAAATTCCACCCCCAAATTGTGAGGTTCGCCCTTAGATATTATACCTTTAGCTTGTTCGAGTTAAGGAGTGAGCAATCATGTGTGTCTATTCTGTCGTTACGGATGTGTATGCGTGGTTTTGTCACCTTTTCTGGAACATTGGTATTGGTTACTTTAGGATTATGAGAGTGTACCGGTAGTATATTAAATTCTAGAACTTGTTTTTGTGATGCATCCCGAGACCGCATAGTAAGTATTAGGATTTGCTTGATAAGAGGCATTAGGATTAACCCATGTTTTAAACCTATAATTGTTATGATGGTCACACCGATCATATAACTATCCCACACCCTTGCCATGCACTCACCTTTAGTGTAGGATACCCCTAGTACAACCCTCCGAGCCTATCCTTTTTCACGGTTCTTGTAATTTTCTGGTTAAGCCGGACTATTAATGAAGAGCATTGTCACCCTTAAACCAATTGTTACACCCAAATCACCTTAGCCCACCTTGTATGTACTCATTTTTAGTACATTATTGTGTTTAAACCAAGTTAATTATTTGAGTACACAGTTGCTAAGTCCTTATCCTTGTAAATATTGTTTTGGGACGATTGGGATTCATGGTAGTATTTATTTCACGGAAGAATGGGAAAAAAAAGTTAAGTCAATACCCCCATATATTTGTTAGAGGTAATTAATAAAGGGTTTTTATGTAATTATCATTCCATTCCAAGATGTAATGGAAAAAAAACAAGGGGTCCTTAATGAATGAAAATGATGGGTTTTGATGTAATGAGTGATTGCATGTAATAAGTCATTATATTCCATTATTGTAAACAAACATGATTTTTTCATTCTGTCGTAATGGTGTTTTCCATTCCAGCTCTCATTGCGACGTACCAAACACTACGCTAATTTTTTTTTTGAAAGGCAGAATATTATAAAAAAACAACCACGATACATACAAAGGGAGCCCAAGCCGATTACAATAGCGAGCCCCTAAAAAAACTTACAAAACACAACAAACCAAAACAACGACTCGAAAACATACAACATAAGAAAACTATCATATAAGTATCCACCCAAGCACACTATAAAAGTGTTGGACCCCACATTTAAAAAACGCTATGACAGGTAATGAGTGTTGATTTTCTGTTTCCCCCTTATGTTATAATTTATTATACACCCGAGTGAAAGATAGAATCCCAAACACTTATGTGAGGTGCTAGTATATACTTTCCGTGCTTTTAATTATGAGGTCTAGAAGGTTGTGTTGTAAAATACTTTTAAAGAGTAGGTAAAATGACCCTCATATTGCTATTGTCTAGGTAGAAAAGCCCATTTGCTTGAGGACAAGCAAATCCCAAGTGTAGGGGTATTTGATGAAGTGTCATTTTATACACTTTTTCGGGGTCGTTTAACCCCCTAAATCATGCATTTATGCCCAAAATAGGTACTTAATCGTTCCTTTTCATGTATTCAACATTTAGAAGGCATTTGGAGGAAATACACGTGACTTGGGCTCATTTGGAGAAGAAACGAATAAGACTACGGACCTACACCAACATCTCTTAAGAATTTCTACTCAGCAGCTGGAGACGGCGTCATAAATTACATGTGACGCCGTCACAATTCATACCAAGACGGCGTCAGAATGCACGAATCAGCCCGTTATCTAGAATATTCTCTTTCACGATGGTGTCACGATTAAAATGCGACGCCGTCGCAGCGATTTTCCTATATATACAAACCCGAAATTAGGGTTATGTGTGTGTAACTTTAGAGTAAAAGAAAGGGACGAACCCTAGTTCATTTAGCAGTTATTAAGGACGATTTTAGGGCCTCAAAACCCTATTGTACTTCCTTCAATTCATGTTTTAATCAATTAAGATTATCTTAATCATTCAATATGTCTATGTGTTGTTTGATTCATTATTGTTCTTGCTTTATCTTTAACATGCTTGGCTAAACCTTCTATTGTGTTTATTTATGATTGTATGAA
This sequence comes from Tanacetum coccineum, assembly GCA_026074375.1. Taxonomy (NCBI): domain Eukaryota; kingdom Viridiplantae; phylum Streptophyta; class Magnoliopsida; order Asterales; family Asteraceae; genus Tanacetum; species Tanacetum coccineum. Next base: position 11,556 of record BQNB010050588.1, read on the forward strand.
ACCTAGAATATAGATCTTAGTGGTGTTGCTTCTTGTGATGAATATGCATGTTAGGTCTTAGAAAACTATCTTTTGTCTGTATCGCTGTTGATATGTCTAGGAAAACATGATTGTGTAGAAAGGATACCATCGGGTAACAGTCTTCATACTACCTTGCCCCTTAATATGGTTGATCCACTCTTAATATATTTCACATGCATTTAATATACTCTTAGGGGCCTTGTAATAGTCTTCATACTACCTTACTTGTGCATTGCCTTAACGGAATATTAAATAGACGGCAAATTCATGTAATTCGTTCATGACTTAGGAAATAATTACATAAATCATCACAAGTGTGACAAAGCAACAACACTAGGAGAAGCAATCTAGGGAGTAATACATGATTAAATGAACACAATCTTTTATTATATTGTTATCACCAGTAGCAAGTTTATATTTAGTTTAATAGCTAAAACAAACCAACCTATCAAACATATGATTTACTGCTTTCCTATAAATATAAAAACACAAAAATAATCTTCTCTCAACCCTTAGAATTATGTTAGACCGTGATCAAGCCTTCCCAACCTATTCCCCTAGAGAATGATAACAACCCCGAGTCTTGCATATACTACACTACAACGATTAGGTACACTGCCTAGGGAGTTGTAAAACTTCTTGTAGAAGTCCCTTACGACAACCGCAACAAAACTATCATGCGGTTGTTCAATACATGGGAAATAAGAATCCTCAACAGCCCCCAACTCATAAATGAATAAATCGTCCTTCATGCTACTTATTCATTTAAATTCATTGAAAACCATCCCAAGAGGTGTATCATAAGTGAACAAATCATCACTTATCTTTAGTAAGTCGAACACTTCGGATTCTATCATGTACTCTTCCTCAAAAACATCCTTATCCGCCAAATACCACATTTTTCCAAAAGGTGAATACATGCTTTGTTTTGTCATTGTCTTACCTTTCGTTGTTAAGTATTATTCAAGCTACTGAAAAGAATCGAAAAATCATCAGTAGGGTAAGTTCGGAAGAAAGAGAATACAGAAAACTGAACACGAAAACCGATTATGAAAAATTAAAGTTGTTGCTGTCTCAGACAATCGATATGCCATATTCAGTGAATTGAATACGCCGTATTGATGTTTGATATCGAATACACTGTGTAGGTTTTTGAAAAGTGGATACACGTATCCAAAGAGTTGAATACGGCGTATTCTATATTCGATCAGAAGAAAAGCAGCAACAAATAATAATGCAGAAAAAACAAACAAACACACAAATATGCAAAATAATATAAATGCAGAATAACACACTAAAACATAAAACAATTAACAACTAATATACATATTAATTAACTAAACTAAACTAAAAACTATAAATCTAAACTTAAATACTAATAAACAAGTATTAAACAATTTCACTCCCCGGCAGCAGCGCAAAAAACTTGATGTGTCATTTAGTATAGGTCATTTATTTATCAAGTTTTACTATTTATATTTTGCTAACTTTACCTATTAACTAACACTAATGGGTAGTGTACGCGATCAATTGTAGGTTCATTGGTAAGTAGGGTGTCGATCACTGAGAGTGAGCGTTAATACTTAAGTCTATCGGTATTTTGAGTTATCTAGGTTAGTTCTAATTAATTCTATTTAAACCTAAACTAACGCAAAGGGGGTTTTCAGCCTGAGAGACTGACATGAGTTTTGGTTTATTGAAGCGATAAGTAAGATAATTAACACACACAAGCAGATAAACAAACGATAAAGAAGCGGTCAAGCACTAATGTAAGGAAAACGTATTAGCCAGTTTAATATAATGAAATGTAGAAATTGTTTATGAGTGTAATGATTGTTTTACTTCGTTGGTGTTATATCATTCCTAAGCTTAGGTGGGACTTATCCCTACACTCTAGGTTTATTTTTCAGTTAATCCTATCATAATTAACCAAACTCGCATAAAGTTCACACCGTTGATTATAATCTATCTAGGAGACAAAATTGATGAATATCAAAACCTAGCTCATCAAGGCTTTACCCACTTATGTCTAATTGTTATCTATATGCTGGTAGTCCACGGTCCGAGCACTTACCCAAGGAAACAGAACGTTATGTGTAATCCCAAGTCACCACTTAGTCTACCTATTCACTTAACCAAGAGAAGAACAAGGGCATAAATTTGTATTCATATTAATCCAGAGTCACATAGATAAGTTGTATGCAGTATTTATCCCAGACTCTAGTCTACATATCTCTAATCTTAGATCCAGTTGAATGATAAATAAAACATAATCAAAACATAAACATGTATGAAGTGATAAACATAATCAAGATGCAACAAAAGAGTAAACAATCGATATAAACAAACCAAACATTAAATTATCATAAACATGGCTAATACCTATAGGTATTAGCCTATAGTGATTGTAACAATACATAGTATCATAGACGAACGATTAAATAAACAAAACGTTATGCTAATCGAACGCTTATAGCGGAGTATAGAGATTACAAGAGTTTTCCTATTGAATTTAGGCACTTGCATGACCTTCTTTGCTTCTAAAATCGTCTGAGAATCGTACTTGGTGGTTAAAGGCCTCTAGTGCATACTGAAAACCGAGTTTTAGGTTTTCTATTTTTAGGCTTTGAAAACAGGTTCATACGCCGTATTGGAGGGGTCCGATATGGCGTATTGGGATTACTTGGCGTATGCTCCACGATTGTTTTGTTCTAGAATATTCATTAACCGCCACTGAATACAGCGTATATGCATTTTTAGATACGGCGTATTGGCTGTAAACGTGCTTCTTCTGAATGTTAACCAAAGTATCTTATACGGCGTATTTGTTGATGTGGATATGACGTATTCTTAAAAGTCAGGCAATGGTCTTGATGTTGTCTAAGTCTTGGGAAATTATGTATCTGTGTAGAATGATATGTTGTATTCTTTAGATTTAGTAGACTTTCTCGAACTTCATCATTTATGCTCCAAAACACGTTCTTTTCATCATATTTCGCCAAATGCTCGATAATAACTGAGATTCATACAAATAAGCGATTAAGTATCAAATCTTATATAAAACAATATAAAACGAGCAATATAAATAGGATAAATGATGCTAATAATGTGACGTTATTTGATGTCATCAGATGCACATGTGTAGGGGGCGTTTATGAAAAATGAAACTATTAAAGTCAAATGTTTATGTGAATCACAAGTACTTTTGATTGATTTTCTAAATGGTTTTATGGCTACAATGGCCTTACCAAATTACCGACTAAGTGTTAATTATCAAGGAGATATAAGGTGGTTAAGGTTAGGTATTTGTTCCATGATCCAATCAGAACTGAAGGGATCTACCCAGGGACATTCTAATAGATAGATTAGAAGTCCTTAGGTATGATATAAAAAAGAAGTAAAGTGAGAATGGGAAAAATGTTATCCAAGACATGAGTTATCACCGAAACAAACCCAACATAGTGATAATGAGGACACATTGGTTTAACATTGAAGGGGTTGAAGAATTAAAAAGAAATGTAAAGATAAAGGGTGTAAAGAAAGAATTCCTCCATACACTTTAGGCAGAAACCGGGTCAATACATATGCTATCAGAATCACACAATTGATTGCTGGTATTGAAGATAGTCATCATAAACCCAATGATGCAATGCGCAACCCTCCCTAGCCACCCAAGGTCTCTCAAAAAACTCTTGTTTCATTTCTCACTGAGATTAATACGTTTCTATCGACTTTCTCACTCCGAGTTAGTTGATATTGAAAAGGTAGCAATCAACTCCAGCCTTCGATCACTAAAACCAAACCACATTTATCGAGTCTAGAGCCAAAAGAGATCATCAATAAATCTTACTAGGACACAATTACAAAATACACTTGTTGTTCACAATCAAAGAACATAAGTGATATCTTAGAGTCCTACGCATTATCCTTGTGATCTTGCCAAAACATTCAGAGTGACGCTCTTTAGCATTTCATAGTGACGAATGAAAATCCTTCCAGTGTCAACATCAAACAACACTGCGGTAGGTGACTTGCGCGATCCTATATGGATCAAACTTGTGTCAACTAGATATCAATTTGGTTCAGTTTATGAATTGATGACTCAATCGGTAAGATAGTAACTAACCGATTCATTCTTATCGTGCTGTCTGCTTTAAGACGTTCCGATAATGAGAACAAGCTAGTACGGTGAACCTAATGCATATGTGTTAGAGGATCCAATACTTTAAGCTGGAAATCCTGTCAAGGAGGTTCTTCCAAATTGAACCTACCTGATCACAGGTCGGTCCTCACAGAACCAAAGGTTAACGCTACCTATATTCGATGAATGACAAAGCCATATTCGTCCATATATGTGATTTATTACTAACCTTAATTACATGATTATTCGATGGTGGTGATGCCTTATTCCAGCTGAGTCAGATTTATAACCACATGCTCATACTCAAGACTTAAAGTTTCAAGTAATCAAGAAAGCTCAAGATAAAGACTTCCGCTACTGTGATGATCAACATCTTCCTTAAAGACTTGATGTGTTCAAGTTAAAAATTATCAAGGGAGATTGTTAGAAGGCTTTTAAGATAACATAAAGTATGAGCATTTTAGTCCAAAGACACAAGATCGCAAGAAGGCAAAAAATCATAAAAGATGTTCAAGTGATGATGCAAGATTGATGATCTCATGAAGTTCAAGATCACTGTTTATCAAGCATGATGGAACAAGCTCAAGATCAAAGATCACTACATAAAGTCACAAGATAATGATTAAAGAATCAAGACTACGAGCAAGACTGAAGAACATTCGTAGAATGCTAAGTTTAAGTCATTTGTAAATTAGAGTGACCTCCCTTAGGGGGAGATTGTTAGGAATCAAGAAAAGACTCGGTCACTACCAATATATTAGTTCTCAGCTCGTAGTATAAACAACATTAGTTCTCAGCTCGTAGTATAAACAATATTCGATAAGGAAGAGCTACAAAAAACAAAGTTCTTCATATGGTAGTCGCATAAGCAATGTTCTACATCTACTTCGTTGACACCGCAAAATAAACATGAGCTTGTGGTTTAATGAACTCCACGGGTTAGCTCTTGTATGAAGGAATAGAGATGATAAACACCAAACACAAATGTTAACATTACGCGAGAAGGTTGCACAACATTATAAACTCCAAATAATATAATTTAGACAACAAGACTTAAAGCTTTGACAGAGAAAGAGCTGGTAGCGTCAAGAGACCAATTCCATTTGTCATCTTTGAAAGCATCAAGAATAAGCCCATCAAAAACTTTAGTAAGCAATAAGAGATCCACCTCGGATCGCCGACTAGGAAGCCGACGCAAGCCCAATTACCCTTAAAACTACTAGTCTCCGACACCCATTTATCTGAAACGAAAAAATCTTTGGTTGTCACTAACGCAAATAAGCGAGGGAAGACAAAATTTAGGGGTCCCATATCCTTAAGCCAATTATCAAGGCGAAAACTAGATTGCCTTCCACTTCATACCTTTTTAACAATCATATTGTTAAGATTAGGGATAACAACGGGTCGAGAAATTTCTGGGAATGTATTTACAACCCCTATCCCCGTTTCTCAGCCTCATCCCCATCTCCATCTCCGTCCCAATTGGGGAATCGTTTTTCATACCCATCCCCGTCCCCAATAGGGATCGAGGATCCCCACGGGGATTCAAGAATTTTCCGCCCTTATGAGTTCATCATAAAAATTACACAACTAATTGAAAATATAAAGAATTACATACAAAATGTCTTAAAAAGCATACGTTGTACATAGTTGAATTAATTAAAATGTCATTCAACTTTAAAACATTTTAAATACTATAACATCACGTGTATTATATAAATAAAATGGATCGAATGTGTGTATCCGGACAAAATATTGGTTGAATAATATGTAGTTAGTGCTTCACATTTTTTTAAATATTTGATCCATTAAATATCACATATACATACAAATATACTTCAAGTATAACACTTGTCAATACTCCCTAACATATACACATACAAGTACGTGTAGTATTAATATACAAATAATTTATATATATTTTTACATTAGAAAGTTCGGGGTCAGGGATTTATGTTGTCCCCATCCCTGCCCCATCCCTGGTTTCACAATTCGGGGATTCCCCTTCCCCGCCCCCATCCCCGATCAATTCAGGGATTCCCCTTTCAATTCGAGTTTTGGGATCGGATCCCCGTCGAGTATGAGTTTTATTGCCATCCTTAATTAAGATGTCTATCCTTACGAACTAACTCGATGCAACAACTAATTATGTTTGACCAAAATACGGATTCAAGCCCCGAGCCAATATTCTAGTCAAAACCCTCGTCAGAACTTAGAGCATCCACTATGGTAGTTTAAAGAAAAGGTTTAAAACACATGAAAAAGTTTATAACTTGTTTTAACCATAATGAGTTGATGTTTCATGTCCATGTGAAATGAAGATGTTTAAAATCTTAGACGCTTCCATAATTCAATGCGTGTATAATTGAAATAAAATAAATATATACTTAATATATTATATAATATTAATAATATAAAAATAATAATGTTTATTATTATTAGTTTGATAATAATAATAATAATAATTTAAAGTATAAAATACTGAAATACAACGTAATTCAAAAAATTTCATCTATGTAATCTGAAATCCCACCGTTGATGTAATTGTAATGACTGAATTAAAATTAAAACGCAAACAAACAGCTTACGTAATATAATATGAATTACAATTTTCTTAATTCTGCGAACCAAACAAAATATGTAATGTAACCAACTATACCGTATTATAATTAAATCTGATTACACCGGATTACAACGAACCAACCGCCCCATAAAGTTTTCTTATTACACATTTACACCCAAACTTATGATTTATGCCCATCATAGAGAAACTGCTTATACCTCAAAGTATAAGGACTAATATTTAAAAGTTAACAAAACGCAAAGGACCAAAAACAAAATAACCCAACTCACTCCATCATTTAACTCAACATTTCACCAAACCCTAAAATCTTCTTCTGGAGGCGTGACCCTAAACCCTAAAACAAGACCCTCTTCAATCAGCCAAAATGGGTACATTTTTTAACCTCAAATTATACAATTACGTTCACTAATCTCTTAATTTCATTACCCAGATCTCAGTTTTTGTTGAAATTTGATAATGAATCCTTTTAATGTGCAGGTATATCACGTGACTCTATGCACAAGAGACGTGCCACTGGTGGCAAGAAGAAGGCATGGAGGAAGAAGCGAAAGTAATTTTTCTTTTTATTGTTTGATTTGTTTAATGGGGGTGTTTGGATTCGCTTATTTTATAGGCTTATCAGCTTATTGAGACTTGGAAAAGCCAATTCAGCTCACTTTTTCAGCTTATTATTAATAGATTATGGACTTGAGCCACAGGCTCAAGGTGATAAGCACTTAATAGGCTGAAAATATGAGCTGTATCGGCTTTTCCAAATCTCAAAAAGCTCATAAGTCTATAAAATAAGCTAATCTAAATTAGGGTGTGTTTGTTTTGACTTATGGCTTATTTGGTTTTGGTCTTATGTTTGATAAGCTCAATTTTTGTGGCTTATTTTGAAACTTTTCGGATTATATAAGTTCATTAAGCCGAAAAGTTTCAAAATAAGCTACAAAAAATGAGCTTATGAAACATAAGCCCAAAACCAATTAACCCATAAGCCCACTATATAAGCCGAAACAAACACCCCCTTTAGATGTGTAATTGTGTTTTTTTGGTTGGAGTAGCTTATAGACAGTTTTTTGTTTGTTTTTGGATGTTGTAAAAAAGTAGGCTTTTAAGGGTGTTTGGCGTTTCTAAGAAAATGATTGTCTAGATATGGAATAATTAGAATAATAGTGTTTGGATGTGCTTATGTTTTTTGAAGTTGTGATAGTCGGATAAGTAGTTGTATTTCTTTTAGACAATATGTGATTATGTAAAGATTTATTTTTAGGACATATAAATAACCGTAATCATTTTTGTTGCTGATACATCTAAATGGTTTATTTGACCTCTTAATAATAAGATACTAGGTATTAGTTTATCTTTTTTCAAACATATTATTTGTTACCGATTTCTTAATAATGGTGTAATTAGACGCTTGCTTCTAAAACTCAATACCAAACACCCTCTTTGAGTACTATTCAATGATGCCGGGCAGTTAATCTCGGCGAGATCTCGGATCTCGGACCTAGAAAAAATCTCGGTTCTAAATCTCGGTGGTAAATATCGGAACCGAAATTCTCGGCGATATTGGACGAGATTTTGCCGAGATTTTGATATCGGATCTCGGTGAGATAAAGAAAATCTCGTTTTTGGACATTTTTTTTCTTTTTTCTGGCTGCCCACTTTTATTTTGGCAGCCCACTTTTATTTTGGCAACCCACTTCTTTTTGGCAGCCCGCTTTTTTTTAAAACCTACTTACAACACTTCTTCTTTCTTGATAAGCAGAGCCACCAAAACCTAAAACCTAATTAGAATAGAAAATTCAAAGGTTGATACCAATAAAGAGATTTTGACAGATCTTTATGCTATGTGTTTTGTTTAAGCTTTTATGATTTTAATTTAATTCCGTTTGACACTTTTATGCTATGTGTTTTGTTTAATCTTTTATGATTTTAATATATATATTTAATATTCTAGATAATATAAAAACCGATATCTCACCGCGATAACCGTTATTTCAAATCTCGGTCCTTGAACGATATTTGAAATCTGACCGAGATAACTGCATAGCAATTGATGTGCTTGATCGCTGTATGTATGTTTACACTAAAGTTTTGCATATAGTTCTGGACAAAATAATAGTTTCATTGTTTTCTCTCATTAAGGTATGAGCTCGGAAGGCAGCCAGCGAATACTAAGATTTCTTCTAACAAGACTGTACGAAGGGTGAGGGTTCGAGGTGGGAATGTGAAATGGCGTGCGTTGAGGTTGGACACAGGTAACTTCTCATGGGGTAGTGAGGCTGTGACCCGAAAGACCCGTATTTTAGATGTGGTGTACAATGCATCAAACAATGAGTTGGTCAGGACTCAGACGTTGGTGAAAAGTGCCATTGTTCAAGTTGATGCTGCACCGTTTAAGCAATGGTATCTTCAACACTATGATGTTGACCTTGGTCGCAAGAAGAAAGCCGCTGCCAAGAAAGAGGGAGAGGTATACTTTTCTTGAAGTTGGCTACAGTTCTATTGAAACTTTTTGCTGTTTATTATAATGTTGATTACTTGTTTATTGGTGTTTAAGTTGTTTATGCTGCAAGTCATTATGTGATACACTATTGCTCATTAGCTGTACTAAAACGTGGTTAGCTCACATATTGTTTTTAACCACAACTATAATTACTACTAGTATTAGTTTAGGGGTTATTTAGATGTGCTGGTTAAAATTGATTATGTGATATTGAATAATCAAATTTAGATTATCAGCTGTAATAGTTTGCAAAAGTAGTTGAGATATTGTTTGGATGTGTTGTTGCTGCCCAAACGCAAGAAAATGATTATTGTTTCTTGAAACTTTAATAATCGACTTTCAATACCTAAACACTAGTCAAGTAGACACCCTGTACTCAATACGTGTTCTGCTTTTGCTTGTTTTTTTGTTGGATTACGCGCATCTTGGCGGGGCAAACTTGCTAAGGTTGCAGCCATGGCGGCCGTATCCTCATATGCGCATTATCATTATCTGGCCTCAAACGGGAAACAAAACGAAGTTCCTTACCTTTTGTTGCAATTCCTCTCGGGTCGGAAACGTGTAAAAAACACAAAAAAATAGGTGGTTATTATATTTTCATCATACAATGATTATTCGATCCTTTATCTTCTTTCATAATTTTAGGTTATTCTAAGCTATAACTTCAATCAAATAAGAATAGTTTCAGCTTTTTGTTGATCTGAAGCCGAAATACTAGGCAACGTGAAATCTGAGATATGCATAGTATTAGAGGTTGTAAACCACCATTATCTTTCTCAGGAACCCAAAAGTGTTGACACGCATCGTAAGTCTAACTATGTGAACTTTCTGTTATTATGTTTCGTTTCAATATGTAAATGGGTCAAAACTGCGACCTCTACTTTTTGTCATAACATTATGATATTTGTATCAGCAATAACTAATCCTTTTTTGTCGCTTTTTCTAGATTGACGAGTGGCTAAAGTATACTCCTTAATTTTCTGTTGACTCTGATTTTGATGGGACATGCGCCTATGCTGATAGATATTTGCTAAATCACACATTCTTAGTTGGAAAGAGTTTATCAGAAGCCGATACATTTGTCTTGTCACATCTTACAGGTAAATCATATTCTCTGTCATCTTTTCATATGGTTAAATGTGTTTTTGATAGTACCACAAAAGCTAATATTGACATTGCTTGCAGCGGCTGGAAAACGATGGGAAAGCTTAATGAAATCCAAAAAGTACCCAAACCTGTTACGGTGGTATAAAGTTTAAGGTAAATATTTGCAGACTCCATAATAAACTTGGTCTAAGAGTGTGATTTCGGGTAGTAGTTTAAAAACATCAATGATGATTAGCTAAGTTGACATATTGGATATAATGAGGACTCAAAATCTAGGCACTTGAGTTATTGTTAGTATTTCAGATGCCTTACGTTGCGTTTTAGCTTTTTAAAATACTCCGTGATAGTTTATTACAATGGTCGATTGTGTAAATCATGTCGCTTGGCTATTGAGAAAGTCGGCTTATTAGCTTCAGTTTAAAATTACATAGGTACTTTCGAAACATATGTCTCAGTACTTGAAAAGTGTTGACACGCATACAGCTAGCTTATATGCACTGAACCAAACGCCCTTATAACTGTTAACATGTTTAGAAATAGTATACCTTTTTTTCTACATTACCCCTTTACAGCATATTATGTCTGTTAGTTTTCTTCAACTCTAAAAACACATACAATACCTTATAGGTTGCGAGTGAGGCTATTCTAATTGTTCAGTTATTGCCGTTTCATTTACTTTTTTTCCAACTTTTTGTAAGAAATAATTAGGACACTAGAATACATTAGGACTGTAACTTGAGTACCAACTGATCATGTTTTATGTTTATCTGTTTGAATAAAAACATTTATATGCAGTATGGCAGTATCTATTCTATAAAATATTGTTTTTCTGTATTTGGGTGGGTAAACTTTATTGTTGTAAATAGGCTAATCTTATATGCATAAGCTGTTTAAATCAGTAATCCTGAAAATGAGGTGAGATACATTGCTTTAAGTAAAGCTACTCTTATACGCATAAGCTCTTAAAATAAGCAGTCCCAAACATAAGGTAAATTACTCTGTTTAAGAAAGCTACTCTTATAATCATAAGCTGCGCTAATAAGCATTCTCAAACATAAGGTAAATAATCTGTTTAAAAAGGCTACTTAAAGTAAGCAATCCAATACACCGATAAAGCATTCTTCTTTGTCAAAATAAATGTTTCAGTATTAAGTACAAAGTACAATTGTGTTTATTGCCTTTATATTATCTTATTTGTTTATAACAACGGCATAAATGCCCAAGCATTGCCCCAGGATAATATTTTTTGTTTGGTTGAATTAATTCTATAAATGTTTCATTTTCTTACAACGTTATTTAGATTATATCAGTACTAAAGTGTAGATGCCGGGCTGTGCATCTTTGGGTCATTTTCAATATCAATGAATTTAAGTGCTTATTCGGTGTTTCGACAGATGGAACCCCATCACCATTGAAGTCTCAAGCCAGGATTATGCGGTTCTGCTTCTATTGAGAGATTAAAATGTTAATATTCTTTTAACAACTCATAGAAATAATACAGTGAACATAAGTTCATATATGTAAACCTTGAAATGATGTGAATGGAACGATAGATATTTGATTTAGATGTTGATAACTCAGGCCTGTTCTTAAAACTATAGACCAAAAATGAGTGGTTGTTTTGATTTGTCAAATGTTAATTGTCTGCCTTCCACTTGCAGCAACCTTTGACTCTTTTATCTTTATGCACCGGTTTTAAGTGAATCATAGATTTGGTCATTGTCATATGAGAGTACTTGGATCTGCATTAGAGGTGTTTGCCGTTGTGAGTAGAAACTGATAATGTTGTTGCTTTGGGAGACAATGGACACCACAGGATGCACACAACACACTGACAACCAACTCGACATCAACAACAATGAAGAAAGTGAATATGTTCTTTCCGCCATCAACAACAATGACTCTCACCCGTCGTCCCGCAGCTGAGCGCGGGTCTTTTAGATTAGCTCGGGGGCCTTTTCATATACTCGTTTGTCATTATTGGACAGGTCCAAGCCAGGGGACGGATCTATTGTGTAAATGTATGGGGGGCATGGCTCGTCGGAAAAAAGTCAAAAAATTTCTTGTATGTTTTGAACTTTTACGAAGTGCCCCCACTCGAGATTCAAATTGCCCCCCACTCACGTACTAAAACCCAAATTCAACACTTTAAAATCTTATAAATCCTTATCTCTAACTAAAAATACTCGATTTATCATTTCGATCTTAGTTTTTCTTCCACATTTTGTTGCCATTGCCAAAAAAAAATTTTTTTGCCCTTCACAAGCCATATTCCTGGGTCCGTCACTGGTCCCAAGCAACTAGTAACTCTTTTTAACTTACAGAGTCTAACGGATTTCTAGGTTAAAGATCATATAGGTACGTACATTTTATGTAAAAAGTAAATCATTTTAACTCAAAAAGTATATTTGGCCATACAAAGATGTAATCATTGAAATTATGCAGGACCGCAAGACTTTCCCGTGATGTTACAACATATGCCAACAATCACAAAACCAGATTACTGTTGTACTAAGCTCATGACACTGAAGCTCAACCTATATTTGCTATTTTAGCAGTTATTTTGCCCGTACAGATGTTGTAACCCGCAACATCCAAGTCCGACATGGTCAACGTTACGGTGGTTTTTTTTTCCCGTGATAGCTAAATCACCCAAACGGGGTGGTTATCCACAATAGATCTATTTATACAATTCGCGTTTTCACATAATGCAATTAACAACTACATCTATGCAATTGACAGTTCATGATAATGGGCTCAGGAGGGTTATCGCTACTTAGGCAAACACATAATCAATATATTTAAAACACTTGCGTCCAATTTATAAAACAAAGCATGTTTTCACCCCAAATAATAGTAAATCAGTAAAACTGTAAAAAGTGGGGCTATGAACTCACCTTGAGTACTGATAGTCCAAATAACACAGATAAAACGTCACGCAATCGTTTAGATGCAACTTTTAAATTAAGGTGTATAAGTACCGAGTGACTTTTTTTTTTAATTAATAACATTGAATATAATCTTATAGTTGTTACATCGTACTATCGTTCGGGCTATCATAATTAAAGAGGTCATGACATGACGTACGAGGAGTTAGGATACTTTAAATCGTAAATCCAACAACTCGTCGATACGCCATCCGAAGAGGCCTCATTATGAAACTCCCTAGTATTATAGCACTTTGATAACCACTCAATATTCTATATAGCATAATCACTGACTAATCGTTTTAGTAAAATAATATTTATAAAGTGAAAACGTTTATAAATATACTTTTCGTAAAAATGACCTCTTTGGTCGTTTAAGTCTGTTGCTGCGTTTCTCGTCCACGTTTCGTAGTAAGACGAGTGATAAAACTATTTACATTTTTAAGTTTTAAAAATTCTGGTGTGAAATAGTATTTACTGTTCACAACAGTAGTTTGTCGTTTTAGTTTTACATTAGCGTACATTGTAATCGCTAATAACTTATTTTTTTAATCCTGATTTTAGTGATTCCTTCGAGTACGTTTTGTTATTAAAAGGATTTATTATATTTATAAAGTTAATCCCATAATGAATAGTGCTTTATTACCTGTTCATAGTTATAAAATTATTTATAAACTTTAATTATCGTAAACGTCGTAGTTTATTCGTTATAGTTCCGTTTTTAGCGATTCTTTCGAGTACGATCTCGTAATTAAAAGTTATATCATATTTTAGATGTTTTAAAAATATTAGTTTCTGTAATGAATAGTAAATTTTATAAAAATAGTTTTATAAAAGTATTTATCGTCGTAAACTCGTAATTAACGTATCTTTTTCGTTATAAATCGGTTTTTCGAGTTTCTTATCATTTTGGAATCGTCATGAGACGTATTATTTTTATATAATGTCAAAACCTACTGTCTAAGTGTCGAAATTATACACCCCTTTATTATCCAAGTGTATACTTTTTATAAAAAGCTTATTTTATGTATTTTTCAACTAGTAGTTTATTATAGAAACCCTAATAACTATATGTAACATATGTGATACTTATATTAATGTCCATTAGTCCATATATTTTTCATTTGTCCATGATTAACAAGTTTAACAATTTACTTTCCATTATTTTCACATGTGAAGATTAAGAAACCTTATAAAACCCTAATTTAACCTAAACATGTTTATACTTAAACCATATGTTAACATACTTTTACATTCATTTTTCCATGATATATATAACCATATGACATAAGAATAAGTGCATAAATTCATAAACATAAGTGAAAACTCATTTTACATATTAAAAAGTCCTTAGTGGTGATTTAGCCATAATTAACATATAACACATAAAATCATAATAAATAAAAGTATGAAGGAATTAGGAAGACCTTAGGGATGATGTATGAGATGAGAAATGAATGCTAAACCCGTGTTTAGATTCAAAACCAAAGCTTACAAGCTTATAAACCCTAGATTAGGTTTGAAACCCTAATCTTGCAATAACTTGTTAAAACCCTTTCAAAGCTTAACCAACCCTTCAATTCTTCTTAGAATACCTTAAGTATGATATGTAAACACTAATATGGTGAAAGAAAATCAAGCTATGGATTGTGTTTTCTAAGGGTTTTGAGCCGTGAGTTTGAGAGAGAAGGGAGAAAGAGTTTTTGTGATTTTTGCTAAGTGTTTATGAAAGAAAGAGTGTATGCATGCTATTTATAGTGAAAATATCTAATTAACCTAACCATGGTTACTTTCTAACCCATGTGTAAGTGAAATGGTTTCCTATAATATCTAGATATTTATAATATCTAGATATTTAGGGCAAGTTGATATCTCTTGGTCCTATCTTGAAAATTTCGGCCACATAGGCTCCCATGTGATGTTATATTGATTATTTTGGGTATTGGGTATAATCGTGGGTATTCGTTTAAGCGTAGTTAGGTTTTGGTGCTTCCGGGAATGCCGAAACGCGTTTTATCGCGAAACGTAAGCATTTTACGTAGCCAATAAAAATAAGATGAACAAAGTTATTAATTATCCTCTAAATAATCATATAACACTTGTTTGATGTAAACATTTAATTGTTTAATGCCCGTTTACATTGAATGATCATTTTTAGTTTACGCGATTTAACTTAACGTTTACGGTTTAAGAGCAAACGCGTACAATACTAAAAATAATTGGTGACTTTATTAACTCCGTACATTGTCCTAAAACACGAGGTGTTATAATGTTAATCTATTCAACAATCATAATAACAACACATATAACAATCATGATAAATCCAACATTCATATTATTAAATGATAGAAACATGTTTTTACCAAATTCCAAGAGTAAAGGTTCCAAATCTTACAACTCCTTCCAAGAATAAAGTAATACTTGACTATAGTAACACTAGCAATTCCAACTTTCTGAGATTTAGCTATGCTTCACTTCCTTCTCTACCCGGAAAGTGATGAAGGTGATGGTTAACCTTCAAAACCTCCTTAGAACTACTAAGATTACTAGGAATTGAGAATTGATGATTGAGAGATGAAAAATGGGATGATTTGCTCCCAAAATTTGTGTCCTATTTATAGGGGTGAGGGTAGTAGCAGGTACAATGATTAGGCAACTCAAGAGTTGCATAATAATTATGCTCTTGATGATATTTCTGTAACTGATGCTGAAAGTGCGCCGCACTTGGGAAAAAGTGCGTCGTACTTGGTGTTTAATTGAATGGCATTTATTTCGTCTTGAAGTACGCCGCACAAAATAAATTGTGCGCCGCACTTTTGCCTCGTTCATTAATTCCTCTTTGGATTCTCTTCTAGATTCTTCTTGTAACGACCGTTAATGCATTTAACTGGATTTCTTTGCATCGTTAGTCCTTTCTGTCACTTTTGGTCCTAAAATGAATATTACACAACAAACAAGCAAACTTTGCAATATTTCATGCGTTAACGTATATATTTAGTGTATTTTCGAGGGATATTTTATGTAGATTTGGAGCGTTATCACATATCATGTTTCTCGATAGAATCTTACTATATGTATTTATACTATATACATTTTTACTATATGTATTTTAGATATCATAATTAATATTTTTGCTATCTTACTATGTGAGATTATTATTTTTAACACTTGCTATCATGATGCTTAACGTCTTTGTGACTTGGTATGTTATCCTTTTAGGACCCCTATTTGCTATTGTTCATGGTTTAAGTGTCTATACGCTAAGTGCTTTGGGTTTTGGCTGCAAAAATGGGTTCTTTCCATTTTTAAAAGTCTTACGGATCGACGGATCCAATGTTGGGGGATCCGTCTGTGCTTTTGGTAGATCCGTCCCTCACCAGTCGCCAAAATTCACAACTTCTTGATTTTTAACTTTTAGTACTTTATCTATTAGTTATGTTACTTGATCCTAAACTTGTTTTTAAACCTTAGGATGAAACACTATTCTCATGCATCTATTTCTTGTTGCATACATAGTTATCATCGTCATTATGTATATGTGCACTTGTCTACTAACTCCTTTTTGTAGTACACTTCCATAACTTGATTCATTGGTGTCCCAAACAAGGGGGAACTTCTGTCAAGCACTTAGAGAGTGCATCTTATATACATTTAGTTGTATATACTCGTCCAACGGAGAATCTAGTTTCGCACTAACCTTTTTTATAGGTTTTCGATAATACATTGATGCCTCGAATAAGGGGGAACATTTGTCAAGAAGAAGCATACACGCATTCATCATATATTTCTCCTATTTCTTCATGATATATATATTATGTTGCACAAAACCAACCCTTGGTGTAGGTTAAGTCTTTGTAAGAAATTTGATCCATAGATTCGTTAGCAACCAAGGTCAATAATCATAGGAGTGCAATGAGCTAGGGGGATCTCAAGAGTATCAAACTAGATAGCTTGGAAGTGTCTAGACGAGGAAGATTGAAGTATAACTTCACTAGGGATGATGCAAGCTCGCCTTTCTGGGGAGAAACAAAGTTTAACTCTAAGGACACGCCCTTTTCGACAATAGGGATGGAAGAGTGTAAACGGATAAGGATCGAAGGAGGAAACACACACCTTTTTATTTTAACAAAAGGGGAAGAAAGAAGTGTAAACGAGTAACTTTTAAATTTTACTATGTCACAAGTTTACATATTTGTCATCATCAAAAAGAGGGAGATTGTTAGTGCAAATAGTATGATATTTAAACTAAACAAGTCTTTTGGTTTTAATAATGACAAACAAGTAACTTGAAATACATAACGTAAAATGCGCAAGTTACTCGTGATCACAACTCATCAACGCATATATTCATCAATGCCTCTCGACGTCTCGAGCCCACTCATGCTTCAACAAAAGGTACGAATATGTTTGTTATGTTGCATTATGATCAACCTATTTAACAAACTATTAAGAATGACTAAAATACTTTTTAGATTCACTAAAATATTTTCAAGGTCAATCATTCTTCTTCGAACCTCGTTTTGCATTTTCATACAAAGTATGAACACATTTTTATAAACTAGCAAAACCCATTTTGTAATGCATACTAGTTTAATCATGTAAGCTTGCTTATATCTCTAATAAACAAATGATTTCAAATAAACACATACTTAATAATTAACTAGTTGCATTAGTGAATAAGACAAAATAGGATTAACCATTTTTAGAAACAAATCTTATAAGATATTTCATATCTTACAAATCTTTCTTTTTTAATGTTAAGCTTGATTTTCCTTCTAAAACAATATCAAATCAGATTTTATCAGTACATTAAGGATCTAAGCAAAAGATTTAAAAAGATCTGAAAATATTTTTTAACAATTTTGAAATTAGCCCACGGATCCACCTAAATAGGCATACAGATCCACCATACCTGGATCCGTAGCACCTTGATGGTCAAGTTTTGGGTTTCTTATAAATACCACACATTTGCTTAGTTTTTCATCTAAGCTTTTCACAACCTTTCTTTCACATTATTACACACATTTAGGGATCATTATAATCAAGTTTTTATTATGTAAAAATACAATTATTCATGTCATCAAAACCTCAATAACCCATGATCATAATGCTTCTAACTTTCATTTATTGCAAGCATGTTTTTACATGATTTTCCATTCAAGCAAGCTTAGAGATCTTGCCATCCTCATCCATCACTACCACATATATGAAGATCTATCACAACAAGCAAAGAGACTTGTGATCTTCATCAACAACAACATGCTTAGTGATCTTGATGTTTAGATTAGGCTTTTACATCCAATTGACACTTATGTCTTGGATCATCATAATTGTATCATAACTATACAACAAACTAGATGTTAGTTGGTTTATGTGTTTAGGCCATAAAACACAAGGTTTGTTATGTTGGGCCATAAAACATAACGGGTTTGGTTGTACCCGAAGAAGGACTCGGTATTTAGCTTAGTACCAGATAAAGTGTAAGCGACATTGTATGGTTTTCTCCGCCTAAAAGGAGCTTGTTGATTTAGTGAAGTAACTCTCGAGTTGGGTACTCGGGAAGTGGAGTAGGGCGAGGAGGAGCTTTGTAGTCGAACCATTATAAATCATCGTGTCCGGTTTGCGCTTTCTTTTACTTATCGTTTTACATTTATATTTGCCTTTATCGTTTTATATTTATATTTGCATTACGTCTATATTTGTGTTATATATATTGTGTGGTGATGATATGCTTTGTTTGATGCTCTTTAGTATATTAATTGTAGAAAAACTATTTGCTTGTTTGATACAAAAGATTTAAGTTTTAAATAGAAACATATTCAACTTTTTTTTGGATTCCACAATAAAAATAAAGTAATTTGGTTAACAAGCCAAAACATAGACGGGTAATATGAAATTTACTCCCGTCACAATAGACGGGTCAAAGTTACTCGTTAATCACAATGAGCTTCACAAAAAATTTGGTTAACAAGCCAAAACATGTGAAATCATTACCATTAAATTGATGAGATACTCCCAATTTCTTATTAAAAATAAAAATAAATGTATTAAAATTAACTTTAATAAACCACCTATTGACCCATTTGATTTATTTCATTTTAACTATTTTTGACTTTTTTATGATGTAATATCAAATAACTCAACTTAAACTTAGATAAAAAAATAAAAAAGAATCTTAAGTATTGTCCACTATTTTTAGTAGATATATATTCCTTTTGTTCCATAAAAAATGTCAAACTTACTATTTATGTTTGTCTCAACAAAAATATCCGGTATTTATATATAAATAGTAATAGTAATTATAACTAGTTTCTCACATTATTCTTTTAATTAAAACTTGCATTAATTATAATTTTTTTATTTTTAGACTAACTATGAGTGTTAAAATAATTTTGATGAATCAAAACTAATGTAGTAATTACACATATTATAATTTTTTATATTTTAATTCTGAACACTCTTTTTGAGATGGGAGCAATATATGTTTTTCTAACTTATGCGGTACAAGTTAAAGAGAGTCATGTAGTGTCTTCATATCGTCTCATAACCAGTGACCCATTCAGAAGATGACACACAAAGGGTAAGACTCTTTTTTAACTTGTGCATTAGAGGCACAACTTTAATTAGTAAAAGGACCAGTTATAAATTTAACATTTCTTGAAGAGTGCATTTCACATCTGACAGGAAAACTACTAAAAGCCCTTTGCATGAAAGAAAGAATTTGAAGAGGTTTAAGCAAACAATTAACAAGAAAGAAAGAAACAGGATCATTTTCCGTTATCAAAATCTTTTTCTCACACAACAACAAGGTAACATCATATTTTTATCTTTCTATACATAATATCAATTCTCATTTGATGATTCAATATTGATCACCAGGTGCATGCATGTTTGTTATATATATATATGATTAAAAAAATTCAAGAATTGATCTGGTACGTTTTTTTATAAAGATCTGTATATATTGTGCATTAATTTTGTTAAGTTTAGAGAATATGGTAGTGATATAATGCGAATTTTTTTTGACAGATTATGGGAATTTTTGGATTATTATTTTCGGTAAAAAAGACACTAATTGATCAGATGATCAAATCGAAAGGTATACGAGTTACGGAGTCGTATTTTGAAATCAGCATATTATGGGATTTAATTTGTTAGATTATACTATTTGAGTAAGTTAATTAATATTATTTTCGCCGTGTAATAAGCACAATGATGAGATGATTATTTTGCACTAGCAATTCCAAACAACCCCTTATCTGTGATTTTGTTACAAGAACACGAGAATTTGATTATTAATATGAAATCGATACATGGCGCTTGTGGTTTTAGTAAACACTGAGAGTAATGATAGTATTATTAAGAAACAGTATGTCTTAATCACTGTATAATCTAAACTTAGAGCACAGATCCTACTAGTGGTTTTTGGCTTTATTTGGTACTAACCGAGTTGTTTTTGAACCTGTAGTTGTGAGTATTAGACTTTAGCTATGGCTTCAAGCACAATTAGAAAGGCCATTGGTGTTGTTAAAGACCAAACAAGTATAAGTATAGCTAAAGTTGCCGGAAATGTAGCACCTGATCTTGAGGTGCTCATAGTAAAGGCAACGGGTCATGATTATGAACTGGCTGAAGAGAAGTACATAAGGGATATTATTAACTATACTTCTTACTCGAGAAGTTATGTGAGTGCATGTGTTGCCACAATTTCTAAGAGATTGAGTAAAACGCATGATTGGATTGTGGCGTTGAAAGCGTTGATGCTCATACACAGATTGTTAGTTGACGGGGATCCTGCGTTTGGTCAAGAGATAATGTTTGCAAGCCGAAAGGGGACAAGGGTTGTGAATATGTCTGATTTCCGTGATGAAGCTCATTCAAATTCATGGGATCATTCTGGTTTTGTGAAAAATTATTCGATGTTTCTTGATCAGAAGCTTGAGTTCACTTCGTTTGAGCAAAGGTTGAGTGGTATATGTGATTTTGTAGGTGGCCCTAGGTTTGGACTTGATAAAGTGTCGAGATCTTACGATGATTTGAATGAATTGGTTAAGCGAGGTGGTAGAAAAGATGCGAAAGTCGTGAGTCCAGTAAGGGAGATGAAGACATATAAGGTTATGGAAAGATTGAATCAGTTGCTTTGTCTTCTTGATCGGGTATTATCTTGTAGGCCTACTGGGAATGCAAAGAATAGTAAGATGGTGATTGTTGCTCTCCATCTAATCTTGAAGGAAAGTTTCAGGGTTTATGCTGATATGTGTGAGGCGATGGGAGTTTTGCTTGACCGGTTTCCACAACTCGAGTATGATGTTGGTGTCAAGGCTTTTGATGAATGTGTTTATGTAGCGAAAATGAGTGATGAACTTGTGGGTTATTATGACTGGTGTAAGGACCTTGGTGTTGGTAGATCATCAGAGTTCCCAAAAGTACAAAAGATTACTGATGACATTTTGGGAGGATTAGAGAGAATTCTAAGGGAAAATAAGAATGTGTCCAACCCTGAGATTGGCAATGAAATAGTACCGAATATGAATGAAATAAAGGCGCTTCCTCCACCTGAAAATCACAACCCACCACCAGCGCCCCCGCCGCCACCATCTCCACCACTGGCTTCCGTGCATGTGGGTCCCTTGCCAACTGAAGACCTGCTGAATCTAAAGGATGATTCTATGTCAGCGGATGCTCGTGGGAATAACTTGGCACTTGCTTTGTTTTCTGCACCTGCAGAGGTCGAAACAAATGGGGCATGGGAAGTTTTCTCATCAGAAGGAGCTGACTGGGAAGTAGCACTGGTGGAATCAGCTAGTAATCTATCGAGGCAGAAGGCTAACATGGCAGGCGGTCTTGATTCTTTACTGCTAAATGGTATGTATGATCAAGGAACAGTAAACCAACATATAACTAATAACCAGATGAATGGTGGGAGTTCCAGTAGTGTTGTGATGCCTGGATTAGCGAGAACTGCAACACCGATGTTAGCATTGCCAGCACCTGATGGGACCATGCAATCAGTCGGCTCACAGGATCCCTTTGCAGCATCGCTCGCAGTTCCACCACCTGCATATGTGCAGATTGCTGACATGGAGAGGAAGCAGAATCTGCTTGTGCAAGAACAACAGGTGTGGCAGCAGTATGGAAGCAATGGAATGCAAGGCCAAGGGGCATTTGCCAAGATTAATGCTGGTGTTGCAGCTTATAATGGCGTGGGACAGCAAACAGGATATTATTATGTATGATTTTGGTTTTGCTCTATGCATTAATAAGGTTTTCATATTTTAATGTGTTTTGTAGACAATACAGTTTAATACAGTATAAAAGAGACTATTATTGAAGTCTTGTTTTGTGCATCTTGGACGGAAGTAGGGGGTGTCTTGCGGTGTCACGGGACCCGATAGAATTTTGCTTCGTAGTGCTATGCAGCCGGTCCCAATACGGTGTGTTTCTAGTTATTGCTTAGTTCATTAATAGATGAAAAGTTTTCACTTAATCATTTTAACCGAAAATCGTAGTTTTTTGTTAATTCTTTTCTTTATAATACCGTCTCTGAAGATGGTAGAACATGAAAGGGTAAAATTGAAAATATTCTTTTTTAGATAAACCAGCTACTGTAGCAATTAGAACAAGCAAAAGGGTTTAACGACAGTTTCACTTTGATGTTCTCTATTGATTAGTATGGTTCGGTTTTTGGCTAAAACCGAAATCGAATCGAAAATATTCGGTTTTTGTTTTTTAGAAACCGTTCGGTTTTGGTTTATTCTAGGTTCTGTTTTTTGGTTTTTGGTTTTTGGTTTTTTTTTCATTTATCGCGGTTTAGTCTTTCAATAAATTCAACATAGAATAACTTTTTCAAGTTTTAAGAACAAAGAAACACAAAATAATGACAATAAAAACTATTGATCGTAAAAGAATTATATAAAAAAATGATTTATGCATTGTCAAGTGATATAATAATGACAATAAAAAACTAATGACCACAAAAATTCTAAGGGTGCGTTTAGTTAGCGCAAAACACCATTGTTTTCAACAAAATGTTTTGTGAAAAGCAAAGAAAATAGAGATTGCGTTCAAATCGGTGTTTTCTAACAAAATTCTCTACAAAACATGCATTTCCCAACTTAACAAGGGAAACTACAAAACACATTTTTTTTGTTTTTCTTGTTTTCTTTATAACCCCTTTTGTATTATTGGGAATAGATTACAACTACATGAACGCGTTTTCTATTTGTGGAAAATCAAATCCCCTCTTTTTTTCACAAATCTAAAAACACAAAACTAAGAAATTTTTTCTATAACTAAACGCACCATAAATGTTAACTGTTTATGTGTTGTAAATGACACATCAAAGAAGCAATTGAAACATGAGTTTTTAAGATTATATGGATATCGGTTCGGTATTTTTGCTAAAACCAAACCGAATCATAAATTTTGGTTTTTATAAATTACAAAAACCGAACCATAAGTTTTTCGATCGCTTTCGGTTTCTTGGTTTTTTTTTGGTTTAGGTTTGGTTTTTCGGTTTTCTGCACACCCCTGATGATTAGTTTGATGCAGGAAATAACAGACAGAACATCAAAAAAATGTGAATTAAGATTAAACCCGAAATTTTAAAGTTTACAGGACAAAAAACCAGAAATATGCGCATAAAACGACTAGCTTGACAAGTAATGATATAATAGACCAGCACAAACAAAAAGAGAAGAATTGCTTTCTTGAATAATTCTTTTACAAAATTGTCAAACGATGAGGTGCTACGTCATAGTGTTTAATTTTGATCTGTTAATAATGAAGCTGCAACACTCTTTAATGAATCACATGCTTTCTGTATATCAGATTCCGTGTGAGCTGCTGAGACATATATTCTGATCCCAACCGGAAGATTGCATTTATCAATTTTCGATCTTTTCGAAGTTGTTACAAAAACCGAGTGTTCTTTCAGTACCTGCATTTGCACAAGCTTTTAAGTGACCAAGAAATCAACATTGTCACAGGTTGTGGATGCCTCATCAGTGATGATGGTCTGCTTGTTTATGATCCCACATATAACCCAGCCCACAACATAAAAGCGGTAAAAGAACAAAAAGAACAAGATGCATATAAGTGCATTCATGGTTAACACTTACCCGATCAGCAAAATCATCGAGTAATTGAAGATCACTCTTCATGGACCCTGTGGATATCTTAAGACGGAGGAAAACAAGTGGTGACATTATATCACTTGTAAGTTCCAGGCCTTGTATTCCTAACAATCCTGCAATTCTCAAAAAGATCAGGCGAGAATGCTTTCATATTACTAAATCTAGTGAGATGTGTATTAGTCAAAACAATGTGCGAGACCTCCTTATAAAGAGGCAACATTTAGGCCAAATCAATATAATCATAATGGGAACATAAGGAACTAATGCTCTTTTCATGCAACATGCAACACACACTAAGTAATTTGTTATTAAAAGTGGAGAGACAAACCTGTGCTTAGTTTTTTAGAATTCTCTCTTAAGGTGGCAATGAGTTGAGGATTTTCCTCAATGACATCCATAGCCGCGATTGCAGCACTTGCCAAATATGGGGGAAGAGATGCAGAAAATACATAGCCGGAGCTGCTGAGGCGCTACATAAATAAAAGACCATCTTATAATCCCATTGAGCTTAACAAATCCATATTAATTTTAATTATTATAATCATCAGCCAGTTTGATAAATTTATCAGCCTTGTTCTCAAACTTTAACAAATCCATACCAAATTTTGAAATCCAAAATAATAAAGTTGACCTCAAATAATAATCAAGTTAGTTTTAAGTTGACATAATGAATATGTGTACGTACTTGGTGATCGATAACTCTATGACTTCCAGTACAGAACCCACCTTCTGAGGCCAACGCATGTCCCATGGCAGCAGTTATTATATCTATCTTACCAATCTGCAACCGCAAGACCAGCATCAACTTTCTCAACTTCAAACAGAATAATGACCACCAAACAAACAGAGAGCTGAGAGAGAAAGAGGGAATACCGGAACTTGGTAGTGTTCAGTTAGACCTCTACCAGATTTTCCAAGCACACCTAAAGAGTTGCTCTCATCTAATAGAACACGAAACTTGTACTTCTCCTTTAGTTGGATAATCTCATCCAGTGGTGCAATTTGACCAGAGTTCTGAACATTTTGAAAACATTAAAATCATGAGAATTCTCTATCCATACATAGGAGTTAGGACTTTTGACAAGGCGACCAAGCTTGTCAAATAGCTTGGTAAATCCATTTGACTGCCTTGCCAAGCCCATCAAACCTATATGAGTAAAAACACAATATATACTTATTTCGTTGACTACTATTTAAGACTTCTGATTGTAACAATATAATATACACTTCGTTCTCCCTATGGGTGTGCGTGAGTAAAACCTATGACCTTGCTGCTAGTCCAGTGGTCAACTTAATCAGACTCGGGTTAAATAAAAACCAAAAGCCTGATTGACTAAAAATACCTGGTAAACAGCTTCAACAACGATGTAGCGTCTCAGTTTCTTAGCTCGCTTGTTATCTTGAGTAACTTTCTCTAATGTACTTCTTAGGGACCGCATGTCATTGTGCTTAAAGTATACAATTGTACTTCTGGACAAGTATAACCCATTCTGTATGCCCCAGTGAACGCCTTCGTCTCTACAATATTAACCATAAATTCTTTTAAGTCATTCAGTTAACAGGTATGTCATTGGTCCCCAAGGCCATTTGCTAAGTGTTTAACAATCGATAATAATGAAAACATAGAAAGTGGTAGTTTGTATTTTATATGAAGTAAAATTAAGACATACACTATCTCATGACTCTAAAACATCTAGCAATAACAACCTCCAATACAAAGAGAAAATCAAGTCAACTTTGGATATGTTGTCTAACTTCAAAAGTCAAATTGTATAACTAATTTTGGAACAAAGGTAGTATGATTCAGCAAAGAGCAAGAAATCATGCAGCATAGCAATATATACTTACACAATAATAAGATCTCCTTTTTTACAAAATGCTGGAATTGCACTGAACATAGTTGAGAGTCCATACGAATAGAGAATTGAATCAGGAGTTCCTAAAAACTCTGCGATTCTGGTTTCACAATCAAGGTGGACATCTAAAGATAAAGAACAAGTCAAAAGTTGGTCCCCAAAACTTATAAGCACATAAAATTCAATTAAAAAAAGTATTATCATCATCAGTAGAAGGTTTACCAATGGTTCCATAAAATTGACGAGGACCACAAGAACCAACACCATATTTTTTCAAGGAAGAACTACACGAATCCTGCCATATTAAATTTATATAAACAAAACTATACCAGATAACCGAAGTAAATATGATAGTAGGTTACTCACAAGTAACTTCTCGTGTCCCATTAAACCAAGGTAATTTGCTGAAGCAAAGTTAACCACTTCTTTGCCGTTTATTATTGCATGAGGTCCTGCAGCACTGTAAGTGATGCAAATTTTAGATCGTTACATTAAAGAATCACATATAGGTTATTTGTTTTCTTTAACCGAAAACACAGTATCCAATGCAAATTTTGTCTTCCACGTGCTTGCCAATGACAAGACTTTGTTCAGGTCAACATTTGAAATTTTATTTCTGTCGTTCATGGTGGGAGGAGAAATGAAAATGCGAACTCAAATCTGGAAAACAGAGTATTCAAAAAATTCATCGAATGTAACATTCGAACATTATTTATAATGAAAATAGTTATCATGGATCCTATAAAAGTTGATTATCTAAATTCATACATATTACAAATTTTATGGGAGTCCCACGAGTATGCACAAATATCATATTCTTTGGATCAATTATTAACAAATTTTTACCGTAGGTATCACCCTCCTTAAAACTAAAAAAATATTAAAAATTTGACTAAATCCCCAAAGATATAGAGAAAGAAGAAAGAGGAAAAAGACCTAGAGAGCACTGGAGCTTCTCTTTTCATCTCTTCAGTTACAGGCGGGATAAGAGACTCGGGTACCCATTCATCACACAACTCATCTATTTCCTACACACGTCAGAAAACACATTTGAAATTCAAATCGACACATCAAGTAAATAAAAAAGCATCAAACCTTGGTAGTTAAAGGGCGTTTAGGCGGCTTGTAACTCTTCTGAGATAGTAAAAAAATGATAACTACTAAGAGTAACCCTTCCACAAACAGATGGCCTATAAGTCAACATGAAAGAGGAAGTCAACCTCGGTATCGGAAATTTATTGGGACCCGTTAACGTAGAGTTTTGCTAAAAGCATACCTCCAATGTGCACTCCGAAAACAACAGCCCGAGCAAAAGGCACATCATATGCAAATGTAATAAGCTCAGAGGCGTTTTTCACAGATTCCATGAAAGCGTGTGAAACATAACTCGCAAAGTCCATTTCTTTAACAGTGTTTTGTGCAGCTAATATCTGATACACACGAAAGGCGTCCCCTTTTTAGTGTATCATACCCCAAAAGACGTCTGCAGCTGTAAACAAGTTAATTTGAAAGCGAATAAATTAGCAAGCTATGGACCGAAAATTGGGGAATATACAAAAATATTATTTAAGCGTTAGAGACGAAACAAAAAATTCAAGTGCCAAACAAATCTAAAGTGGTTATTTTGAAGTTGCTACTGCTTATACAAAATATTTGTTAAAACGAAAGCGATACATTTGGAATTATTAAAATTTAATCCATTTTAGTTAAATCCTAGGTACTAAAGTGAAATAACCATAATAGATAACGAAATGATTAGTAAAGTTGATTGGTGATTGAATAAATAGAATACGAGATCCACATTTTATCATCCCTGACTGACTGATATATAACAATTAAAATGATTGATATATAATGTGGTAGAAAGTGTGATTTAATCTTACTGTGTGTAGTAGTAGTAGATCGGTTGGTGATTTTGTTTGTACTGGCTGAATATTCAGTCACAAATTCAGGAACCAGAGTGACTGATGATAAACGGATTTGTTACAGTAATAATAAGCTGAGAATAAAGAGGAGAAGAAGTGGCAATGGCGGTCAAAGATGGCAGGCAGGCTTTTTGGATCCTTTTTTGCTTTTTATATTTAGAGTAAAATACACTATTAGTCCCTTAACTTAACTTGTACCCAAAACATATCGTTAATCTCAAAATCGAAATAAGTCTGCCATCCATCCTATTAGCTCCATTTTGCATCGCCGATAGTCCTTCTAACTAACGGGTGTTAATCTTCGCCGTGACCCCATCAAGTGCAATTCATGTGAGGGCAATTAAATTCCACATTATCATTTCCTAATATATAACATATTTTCTTGTTCATAGCCTTCCAAGCTTCTTCCCTGCTTGCTTATCCACGCATAACTGCAAGCCACATTTAATATAAAAAACACCTCCTACCTAATATATAAATTATCGTTCTTCTTGCACATCCTTCCACCAAGTTTTTACTAAATTACTTCATAGTCCATAAACAAAATTTCATCGCCACTCACATATTTCCTTCTATGGCCTCCGCGCAGGTACGACGATGTTTGGGAGCCGAGATGTGATGGACATATCATACGGCTGGTCAAATAGATGGTACAAAATAAGAGAAAGGGTGAACAGGTGATATGGACTTGGGAGGTGAGCTTTTATTGGCAACTTGTTATCAACTACTACTAAATTTTGTTTCTGCTTTTCATTTATTATTCAAGTCAATTTGTTGAAGATTTTGGGTGAAATAGATGATGATTTCTATTGATGATAAAAACAAAACATAGTAAATTAATCTATTTTTGTTGAAGATCACGACGGTGTCTGGATAAGCTTTATGAAACTTCATTTATCTATTATTGTTACTTGGATTTACAATAATCAGTTTTAATTGTTTGGAGTTTGGATTAAGTGATAGATCTATTATTGATGCAAATGCTTTTTATTTAATTGGTTAATAGATAAAATTTTAAAGGAGTAAAAAGAGTAGCACTATAGGTGGAAAAGGTTCAGCGTGTGTTTTTGTGTTTTTATAGATGGAGTAATTGAAGAAGATAAGACACGAAAAGATCAATTTGCTCTCACATGGCATGTACATGCTTCGTCTACTTGCTTTTGGCTACATCCTTAAGGACGAATGTCATACGCGCGTTTAAAGAAGGATTCAAATAACTTACGCGCCACGCACGTGAGCCCGCTCAAACTACCCAATTAACTTCCAACAACATTTCCCGCCCTTTTTCATTTTAAATATCTGTCATTTCATGCTTAGATTATTCCTACTTTTCTCTCTGTAATCTTGATACAATTCATCTATCAATAACAAATCCTTTAATCACTATATGTTTCGAGTTTACCAAATATTGTAAACTCCGACTAGTTGATTGACTGATTCTGGTTATAAATACTTAACCCAATTATCATATTCTATTTGGTATCAGAGCATCATCCTGCTACCTACTACCATTGCAACCGTTTTCTGTTACAATTCTGTTAAAACAACCATTTTTCTATTACACCACCACAATTACTTTGTTGACTTTTGGTCAAACCACCGTACAACCATCAATTTCGGCCACTCTAGACCAACTGCCAATCACAAATACGTCATCAATATTTTTGTTTTGTTTTCATTTCACAAATACATTAGTT